>NAJN01000099.1:0-38067 GCA_005059845.1 Cryomyces minteri | reverse complement strand
GAACCATGCTGCGCAGTGGTTCAAGTACATCCGTGACGCCTATGACTTTCTCCAACACACCCAAGCTGCTGTTATCGACGCCGAAGAGAAAGCCACTCAGGCTAATCTGCAAAGCCAAGCTCTGGAACAACAACTCAAGTACGCTAAAGAAGAGAATCACGACCTGAAACACCGTCATGAAATCGAGAAAAGTGAACAACTGGCTATTATTAGCTACCAGAAAGAACAGCATCAAGAGATGGAAAGAAGATACTTTGAAGCTCTCAAGGAAAAGGAGAGAGCTGTCCTCCTTGCCGCACCAATGGTCTCTACGCCCCTGCCTACTACTGTTCCCGAATCGCATGCTGAGAAGCTCCAAGCTCCTACGACAAGAACGTCTCCGCCTGTTACTTCCGCATCTTCCGACACTTCTCGACTGTCCGAAAGACTTCCTGACCCCGACAAGTTTGACGGTGACAGGAAGGACCTCCGCCGTTTCGTCTCCCAGATTCACGAAAAGATGATCGCCAACCGTGACCGTTTCCCGACCCCCCAGAGCAGAAAATCCTATGTCACCAACCGTCTGAAGGGACAACCTTACTCCCAAGTCCTGCCCTACATCCAGAAGGGCGTCTGCCAGCTGTCTGATTACGAAGATATCCTAGATATCTTGGACCGAGCTTTCGGAGACCCGAACCGTGTCAACAATGCCCGTGATGAACTCTTCCGCCTCCGTCAGACCAACAAGGACTTCGGCACATTCTTCGCTGAATTTCAACGCCTTGCACTCGAAGGAGAAATGTCCGAAGACGCCCTGCCGACCCTGCTGGAACAGTCTATTAACAGAGAACTGCGTAGCATGCTGATGCACCATGAACCCCCGAGCCGCGCTTACCACAAGTTCGCTAACTCCCTGCAAGACCTGGAAAACCGCCGCCGACAGTACGGGGCCTCGCCGGCCCCCTCCGCTAAAACCTATACAGTTACCGCCCACCCCGTAAACCTGACTGTTCAACGCCGTCCTACTGCCCTTCCCAGCCAAACTGTTTCCCGTGATCCCGACGTAATGGACACAAGCGCCCTACGTCGCTACACCGACCGAAAAGAAACAAGAGCCTGCTTCCGCTGTGGTCGGACAGACCACTACGTTCGAGACTGTCCTAAGCCCGATACCCGCCCAAACAAAGCAATGGGACCTGCTCGAGGCCGCTCCCGGAGCGACTCAAGCAAGAGACCGAGATCAAGCCGCTCAAACCGCTCCTGTACACCGCCGCAGTCGGTAAATGGCGTGAGCCTGGACTAAGTCGCAACCAGGCTCACAATCCGCGCCACTTAAAGGTTTCCGCCCTCGCTATCTACGGGATACCTGTCGAAGAAGAGAACCAACGTTCTGACCTGATGATCCTGCCCGGAACTCTGGAGTCCGGGGAAGAGCGAATACGCACCTACGCTATGGCTGATACTGGAGCCGAAGGTAGGGCGTTCATTGATGAGGGCTGGGCCCTCGATCACAAGCTGACTCTGACCCCGCTGAGACACTCGTTTGGACTGCGAGTGTTCGACGGACGCGAGGCCGAAGTCGGCCGCGTCACACACTGTGTTTGGTCAGCATTGAGGATACATGACCATCTGGAGAAGCGAGTGAAATTCTATGTCACTCGTCTTGCTCACTATCCGATCGTACTAGGGCTACCCTGGCCGAAGCAGCATAACCCTCGTGTTGACTTCTCGGGAAATAGCTTCACGTTTGATAACGCCTACTGCCGTGAGAACTGCAACACCCCATCGCGACCGACAAAGGTGCGAGCTTTAGCGGATGTGCCAGCTAAGGCTCAACCGAGACACCTGCCGCCCAGACCCGCTGGATTGAGAGACAAGGACATCGGAATGGTTTCCCTTCGAGCCTGTGCAGCGTACGCAAGAAGGGATTACGAGCTGTTTACTGTTACTGTCGAGGATATCGAGGTTGCGTTGCGACAAAAGAAGGAAATCAACCCCGAAGACACTCTACCTGCTGAATTCAAAGACTATGCCGACGTCTTTTCACCGAAGGAGGCTGAACGCTTGCCACCACACCGACCGTATGACCACGACATCAAACTTCAAGAGGGGAAGACCCCTCCGTTCGGACCGCTGTACCCGATGTCTAGAGCCGAACTAGAAGCTCTGAAAGAGTGGATAGGAGAAACCCTTCGGAAAGGGGTTATCCGTCCTAGTTCGTCACCTGCTGCCTCACCTGTTCTGTTTGTGAAGAAGCCTGGAGGAGGGCTACGTTTCTGTGTGGATTATCGCGCCCTAAATGCGATTTCTGTCAAAGACCGATATCCACTACCATTGGCCAAAGAATCTCTGAATAACCTGAAAGGGATGAAGTATTTTACGAAGATTGACATCATCTCTGCTTTCAACAACATCCGAATCAAGCAAGGGCTGGAATACCTGACTGCCTTTCGTACGAGATTCGGACTGTTCGAATCATTGGTTATGCCGTTTGGACTCACTGGAGCACCCGCAACATTCCAGCGTTTCATGAATGACACGCTAAGAGACTACCTGGACATCTTCTGCACAGTCTACTTGGACGACATTCTAGTCTATAGCAGAACAAGGGACGAACATGTAGAGCACGTACGTCTAGTCCTAGAAAAGCTAAGAGGCGCGAAACTGTATGCGAAGATACAGAAGTGCGAATTTCTGGTCTCTGAGACCAAGTTCCTTGGGATCATCGTCGGATCGAACGGTATTCGAATGGACCCAGACAAGATCAAAACCGTCGTGGAATGGGAGAGCCCGTCCTGCCTAAGCGATGTTCAAGCTTTCATCGGATTTGCGAACTTCTACCGGAGATTTATTCGCGATTTCTCGAAGATCATTAGCCCGATGGTGAAGCTGACAAGGAAAGGGGTTCGCTTCCGATGGGAACCAGCCTGCCAGTCTGCATTTGACAGCCTGAAGAAAGCGTTCATTAACGCTCCCGTACTGAGACCATTTGACTGGGAAAAGGAGGTCATCCTGGAAACTGACGCTTCTGATTTCGTGTCTGCTGGAGTCCTGTCCCAATACGATGACGAGGGAGTACTGCATCCTGTCGCTTTCTTCTCGAAGAAACACTCTATCACTGAATGCAATTACGAGATCTACGATAAAGAGCTACTCGCAATTGTCCGCTGCTTCGAAGAATGGAGACCTGAGCTGGAAGGGACGCCATCCCCAATCGATGTAATTTCTGACCACAAGAATCTGGAATATTTCATGTCAAAAAAGCTGCTGAACCGAAGACAAGCCCGCTGGTCTGAATTTCTGTCCCGATTCAATTTCAATATTAAGTACCGTCCAGGCAAGCAAGGCGGGAAACCAGATGCTCTGACCAGGAGGTCAGAAGACCTGCCGAAGGAGGGGGATGAGCGCCTCCTACACCAAAGCCAAACCGTCCTGAAAAAAGAAAACCTTGAAGTTCCTACTACAGACACTGTCAACCTGAACGTTCTGACAAGAAACCAAGCATTACAACAGCATGAACCGCTAGACAGAACGCAAGATACACCCGCTGCCCAAGAAACAACCCGAAGTCCGCCTGAACCCGGGGCCGGACTGTCTGGACCCCTACCGGAACCTGGAACTACTGTCCAGCTCCCACCTAACATTGCTCCCCTACTCAAAGAAGCCTACGAATCAGACCCGCTACCGTCAGAAATCCTACAAGCACTAGAGAACGAAGACTCTAGACACCCACTGATCACACTGGCTAATTGCGAGAAAAGAGGAGATTACCTTTACTACTGTGAGCGGTTGTATGTCCCGGATCACGACCAACTGAAAGCCGAACTGCTCCGTTCCTGTCACGAAACTCCGCCTGTAGGCCACCCTGGAAGGTCCAAGACCTACGAACTGCTAACTCGGGAATACTACTGGCCTGGAATGTACAAGTACGTCGAGAGATGGGTAAGAAACTGCCACACCTGCCGCCGAACCACACCATCACATGAAGCACGCCAAGGAGTACTGAAACCCCTTCCCGCCCCTGGGCGCTCATGGCAAGACATCTCTATGGATTTCATCACGCACCTAGAGCCTAGCCAGAAACATGATGCAATTCTGGTCGTTGTTGACCGTCTGACAAAGATGAAACACTTCATCCCCTGCTGCGGCACTTGTGATGCCGAACAAGTGGCCCGACTGTTCGTCCGCCACGTCTGGAAATTGCACGGCTTGCCCAGAACTGTTGTGTCTGATAGAGGCCCGCAGTTCGTGTCCGCATTCTGGAAACACCTGACCCGCCGCCTGAAAATCACGAGCCTGCTGTCTACTGCATACCACCCTGAGACCGATGGTCAGACAGAGAGAGCTAACGCTGTGCTGGAACAGTACCTTCGAGCATACGTTGCCTACCTACAAGATGACTGGATCGAATGGCTACCGCTAGCCGAGTTTGCTGCCAACTCTGCCCAGTCTGAAACAACGAAGTTGTCCCCATTCTACGCAAACTACGGGTTCCATCCGCGAATGGGATTCGAACCTGTCCAGCCTAACAACAAGCCTGCTACCCGCGACGCCGAAGAGTTCGGCCAGAAGATGCACAAGATTGTAGACCTTGTGCAAGCCGAAATCAAGTTTGCTCAAGCCCGTCAAGAAGAGCAGTCCAACCGGAGAAGGAAGCCTGCCCGACGCTTCAGGGAAGGTCAACGAGTCTGGCTCGACTCTCGCAACATCAAGACACTCCGCCCGCAGAGGAAACTGGACTGGAAGCAACTGGGTCCGTTCCGTATCAAGAAAGTGATCAGTTCCCATGCCTACGAGCTGGAACTGCCTGCATCCATGAGGATACACCCTGTCTTCAATGTCAGCCTGCTTCGCCCTGCCGCTGAAGATCCGCTGCCTGGACAAACTCAGGACCCACCGCCGCCTGTTGAAGTCGAAGGAATACCCGAGTGGGAGGTCGATGAAGTTGTGGACTCCCGATGGGAGAAGCGAGGCCGTGGAGGACCCCGCTTGAGATATACTGTGAAATGGGCTGGATACGACGACTTGCAAGAAGTGCCAGCCGATTACCTAGAGAACGCACAACAAGTAGTCCTTAACTTCCACCGCCGCTATCCCGACAAGCCCGGACCTCGCCTCGTCGGAGCTTGGCGCTAAGAGGGGAGGTATTGTCACGGTGCTAGTCTAGGAGGCCAGCCTTTCTGCTGATTCTAGAATAGCTGCCGACGATCTGCCGGAAGGAGAGCTTCATGGACAAGTCCTTCTAACCTAATTGTAGCTCCTTAAGCTACGTCCTAGTCATTCAGCCTAGCTTGTTTGGATTGGTACTGTCCGTAGTGAATGAAACTGTCCGTTATCTCTGTCTGAGTCGATACAACCCGTCTGCTTGCCTCTGCCCCTTAACAAGATTCCTACTAAGCTATAGCGAGACTTATCAATGGACTTTATTACGGGTCTTCCGCCGGCGGCGGACCAACAAGGAATCGTACACAATGCAATATTAGTGATTGTTAACAGGTATACAAAAATGTTAAGGTATATTCCCTGTCTAATAACAATCACGGCCGAGTAGCTTGTAGAGCTATAGGTCGATAAAATAGTAGCGGACTATAGTACACCTCGATCTATCGTGACAGATAGAGGCTTAGTATTTACTAGTCGCTTTTAGTCTACCCTGTGCTTCTACATAAAGGCAAGGAGACGGCTTAGTACCGCTTTCTATCCGCAAACTAATGGTTAGACGGAGCGTTAGAACTAGACGCTAGAGCACTATTTAAGGTGCTATGTTAATTATAGGTAAGACGATTAGCTAAAGTGGTTGCTATGCGCGTAGTATGCGTACAATAATAGTGTACACGCAACCACAAAGGTTTCACCGTTTTAGGCGCTATATGGCATAACGCCGGAATTTGCTTAGGATGTTAAGGATAACATGCCTAAGGGGGAGGCGCTAGCGGCCCGCAACAGAGCCGCTACCCTTTAAGAGGAGAGACTAGAACTTAAGTCTTAACTTTAACGGGCAGTTAAACAGTAGGCTAGGTACTATAACAATAAACACACGCTATGCACCTTTGTAGTAGACAACCTAGTGCTACTATCTTTAAAGCATATCTAAACGAAGCGGCCTAAGAAGAAATTAGATCACCGTATGCTCGGACTATTCGCAATTGCGGTAGCTATAGGCAAGTAAGCATATAGACTTAACTTACCAGATTCCTATAAGGCTATTCACCCGGTATTCCACGTCTCCCTACTTAAAAAGTACCGCAAGCGGAGCGGCAAAGACCCGCCGGCTCCGGAGGAAGTGGAAGGGGAATAGCAATAGGAAGTCTAGAAGGTCCTAGATTGCAAGGAGGTTAGGGGTAAAAGGAGCTACTTAATCCGTTAGACTAGCTATTTGCCCGCAAATAATAGTTAGGAACCCTTTAAAGGCCTAGAAGAATGCACTAATATGATTAAGGAATACTATAGGAAGAATCCTTTAGCGCTACGCTTTGCTAACGGTAAGCCCGCGGACAATCGTCGTAAGACAAGACAAACGCGTAGATAAATTAACGTTAGAATACTCTTTTTCCAGACTTCCCTACAAAGGGATAGTAGGGTTTTAACAAGGTTCTAACAATCATCTCGTGTTAGACAGAGCAACGCGCAAAAAGGACTATTCTAGGGGTATCCTAGTTAAGGGTTACATTTAGGCTAGAATTAAGGCGAGAGAAGAGTATCTAGTTCCTATTTAAACTCCCGTAGGAGTACCGCGTAAGACGCGCAAAACAAACGCAACCTAGGGTCTAGCTAAATTAAGGGCTAAGCAACTGTGCCTTAGCGGTAACCTTAGTGTTGTTATCTATGAAAACATTATTATCATCGCTACCGGTAGTAGCCGTAGCCGTAGCGTTCTCGGCATTACTATCGCTCTTAATCTCCTCTACCCCTAAATCCTCTAAGTCTAAGTCCTTATAAATACCGTCGGTCTGCGTAAGGTTAGCGGGATCATAGTAGGTTTTAAGCGGGCACTTACGTTAAACACTATAACGGCACAAATCCCTTTAATAGAGTTATTAAGGCTCTCTAGGGCCGTGAGGATAGTAACCATTAAGGCATTACCCTTAAGGTTCTGTTTAGCGCGCGCCTCCTTAGTAAGGTGCGCGTTAAGGAGGTTTAAGCGGCGGCAAAGGAGGTCTCTTACCTAAAGGCTAGTTAGATTGTTAGCGTAGCAATCCGAGGCATTAAAGATAGCATTAACATCCTTAAAGTAGTTAGCGGAGATCTACTATGCGGTTAGCCTACGTACTACACCCGGAACCCTAGCGCACCTACCTTGTAGTAGCTCTACTTAATGTAGCGGTAACAGCGACACTTAGTGCCGTCTATTACGCAAACAAGGCCGGGGTGCTTAAACTACGCACGCGCGTAGCGCATGTAGTAGGGGCGGGTAAGTGTACCTCGATTAAGGTAGCGAGGGGGCAAATTAGGTTTAGGGGCGTATAAATGAGACACGCCGGCGGGTAGGCGCTCTAACGGCTTGTGCATACGCTTGCTAGAAGATTTAGATAACGGGCCTATAATAATTGAAAATGATGATTGGAAATGATGATTGAAAATAATGATTGAAAATGATGATTAAAAATGGTAAAGAGGTGGTTGTAATAAGGCGGGTGCGCGGCAAAGGGGCGGCTACACTTAAAGGAGGTAAATAAGAGAGAAGGCTCCTTGTTTATATATCCTTATGCCTACCGCCTACTATGCGCCCTAATCATGGAACTGCTTCTACCGCATGTTAACACTAACTAAAGGGGGAGTAAACATACAAAAGAGGAAATAGGTAGAACGCCGCGCTTGTTTACCGCTACGAGCCGTAGTAAATGCTTAGTAGGGCGGTACTACCTTAGTTCTAGTCACGTCCATTGCCGATCTAGCGCTACAAATTGCGCACGAGTCGAGGGGACTGCGCTACTAGTCCGCGACAAGTTAACAATACGGACTAGGCAATTAACATGGCCGACTAAATGTCCTTAAGGGCCGCCGCTCTAGGAGGACACATAGGCCGCCTAAGGACTAGCTACGTCGACACTAAAGGGCCTATAGAAGTTCTAGTCCGCGGAACGGTCTTAAGGCGGGACCTTACAAGGAGACAAAGCTAGGGCATATTAGTAGGCTTCTTAACGGTTAGGGTGTAGAATGTTAGTTACCTAGCTACCCCTTTAGGGGGTTAGCCGCTCCGTCTTTGTCCCGCGCCCGAGCCGTCTACAGACTAGCATAGAGAAGGAAAAGAGGAAGACAAGGCCCTATAGTAGCAAGTGCCGGCCTAGATAAAAACTCTATAATAATACCTAATGCAACATCCTTGTTCGGAACTATAACGGGATACCTACGGGACACCTATGCCTTACGGAGAAACACTCCAAACGGACCTAGAAGGAGGCGGGCTTGTCGTTCCTTACCTTGTCCCTAGTTGCTACTAAGTGCTAGAGACTAGCCCCCTAGGGGGGAGGCAATTGTTAGGACTAGACCGGTTAACAATGCCTGTCTAGAGTCACGTGCAGGATGTCTACAGCTTTAGCACGGCCGACGTACGGCTTACGTGCGCTCCGGGATACTCCGGAGCGGGGTAGGACAGTATAGATAGGATGCCCTAACATTAAAAGGAAAGGCATCGATTAGTTTCTAGAGTACAATGCTACAGGCACTCAATAGCGTAGCAGGCCGACTACTACGCGCATAGAATGCGGATACGATATCCTATTACCTATGTGACTATACAACTAGAATAGCTGTCTTAATTAAAGCTATACGCTACGCAGATTGTCATCCTACTAAGTTGCCTAGAAGCCCTAAAGCGGCATAACAGTTTAATTCGAATTACCTGTATCCTATCCATCTAAACTTACGAATTGCTGCTAAAGAACTCCGCTCTTTCCTGTTAAACTAGGGGGTAGGTCTAACGTAGTTGTCCTAGTATTGTCTTACTAACCTACAAAGAGCTAATAAGCGGCATAGTAGCTAGGAAAGGGTACTATAGCGTGCTAGCTACTATAGACTCTGCTCTTTTAGGCGTTATAGCTAGTACTAGATCTCTATAAACCGCTGCAATTAAGCTTACAGTTCCTAACTACGGTGTTTTAAGGGTGTCTCTGTCCGGTAAGACCTTTACAAAGTATAGATGTATTGCGGCCCTTATCTAGCCTTCTTCTACTACCTTGCTATATAGTATGTATGCCTTTCTAAATAGCACTTCCCCGCTCTTAAAGGGCATCTTAACAAATTCCTAACCGTGGTTTTTTAGGTCTACATTGCTTAACAATGTGTTGTTAATTAGCGAGAAGTCGGCAGTAGATACAACCTTTAGTAGACTTAAACAACTTTACGCCTACTACTAGCTAAGCTCGACTTCTTCTACTCTAGGCACTACAAAGGTATAGCCTTTACAATCCTCGTTAAGAAGTGCTACCTGCGTTAATACTATGTTCCTACCTTAGCTAGTCTAGAACATCTTATCGAAATTAACATTAACTACGAGGCCGTATTGTTAATCCTACGGCGTTATTACCCTTATTAGATATAGGTAGGATATTAGCGTTATTGCCTAGTCCGGTTGTAGATAGCACTATAGTATGTATAGAACCGGATCTAGCCGAACTATTTGCTAAACTAAGCTATAGAAACAGTTGCGTAGCTATTCTTAGTTTTTGAATTTAGGTAATAGCCGCAGATAATGTATATAGGTTTCTAGCTCTTCTCGCATGTTAGTTGCAATCCCTAACTCCTCCTACTAGTTAAAAATGTTAACCCGGGCTACTCCGTCTTCCTTCTAGGTGTTTCTAAGCGTAGGATAGAGCTCCGCTAGTATTATAGCCGCGTTAAACTCGTAGTTATAGGTTGTCGACGTATACTACTCGAAGCGTAGTAGGGCTAGAAGGTCCTTGTGATCTATAGCTCTTCTCTCTAGGCAGAACCCTATAGTAGCTAATTCCTAGCATTTTAGCTTACTAATATTGTATTGGTCCTAATATACGGCGTTTAGCCGTAAGTGTAGCTCTTTAATTCTAAGGTTCTTAACAACATAGCCTACCTTATAGGCTATTATCATTAAATGGGCTTAACAGATAGGATCCTGTCTATGCGGCTAGTTCAGGAATTTGATAACTTCCGTGATCACTTTAATAGCTACTAAATCCTTATTAGCACATTCTTGTATCTTCTGTTTCAATGCGGTAGCTCTAGGCGTGCAGTTACACTAGCGGATAGTCTTAAGCAGGTACTTTGTTCCAATAGCTACCACCTTTCTAGTGCGCTTTTGTTTGTGCCCTATCTGTCCTTTTTCTACCTTTTTGTCCTCTTCCTCTGCGGATTTGCTTGCTTTAGCTACCTTAGCCGCAACTTTTCGCTTTTTAGCCGGTAACTCCTTTCTCGGAGTTTTCATAGCATTCTCTAGTGGAGGGTACGGCTGTATTAGACCGATAGTTAGAGCATTAATTAGGGTAAATCTAGAGGTTAGTTTCTCCTATCCCTCTGTCCCTAGTTCTAGCAATTGTGCCGTAGTAGGCAGGACGGTCCCGTGTACTTTAGGACCTTTAACTAACGAGCTATCTAGACTAAGCTCTCCTAAGCCCATTAATCCTAGGCTGGTTTGATCATCCTACGCTGCTAGTGTCTACATTGCTACGGCTGTAAGTGCTCTATCTACTCCTATGGTCTTAAGGGTTTGATTTGCAACCGTAGGAAGTTAAACTTCTACTACATTCTATTGCAACTTAGAGATTATTAACTAGACAACCTCCTAGTTTGCATTTAACTTAGTAGGTAGGACCGTCCCGTGTACTTCTAGTTAGGCAGCTTCCTACAATTCTTTAAGTAATCCTAACTCTCCTAGAACAACCAGGGTAGCCTAGTCGGCGTTCCGCGTCTAATCTAGGTCTGTTAGTAAGACCGTCCCGTGTATCTCTATCTTAGTCACCTCTAGCGCCGATGAAGTCTCTACTACATGTACTCCCTAGACTAACTCTACAACTAGTACGCCCGGTAGTTGTTCCGGATTAATTAGTAGGACGGTCCTATGTGCTTCTAACTAAGTAGTATTGCCTACTACTACTCCCGGCGGAGGCGCATCTAGCAGATGTCCTAGATTAAAAGGCAGAGTTAATCCGTATATTCCTAGCGGTACCGAGGCTTGTAGGTCCGGAGCGGTTAACAAGATAATACTAGATACTTCTAGCTACGTCCCTACGGGTAGCCCTGTAGTTATTAGGACGGTCTTATGCACTTCCGGCTGTACTACCGTTAACGGTTCTAGTGCGATTAGTAGGACAGTCCTAGATACTTCGGACTGCGCCGCTACCGGCTACTCTAGCGCAATTAGCAGAATAGTCCCTAATACTTCCGGCTGCACTACTGTTTGCTGCTCCGGTACGATTAGTAGGATAGTCCTAGATACTTCGGACTACGCCGCTACCGGCTACTCTAGCGCAATTAGTAGGGCAATCCCGGATACCTCTAAATATAGCGCTATAGGCTACTCTAGCGCGGTCGGTAGGACAGTCTTAGGGACTTGTAACTGTGCTACTACAGGCTACTCCGGCGTGGTTGTTAGGATAGTCTTAGGGGCTTGCAACTCTAGCTGTGTTACTACTACCTACACTTGCGCTATTACTAGGACAGTCCCGGGTACTTCTAGCTGTACTGCTCCGGTTCCGCTGCTTACAGTTGTAGTAGGCTATCCTCTACTTAACGCCGTAGCGGTGCTATTTACCGTCTACGTCTAGGAGGTTTATGTAGTAGCTTCTTTTTCTCCTTTCTTACCTTTCTTTGATTTTGCTAACTATAGTTTCTCATTTGCTCTATCTCTTTCTAACTACGCTAGCACTAAAGCTTTCGATTCTAGAGCCTCTTACTCCTCGCTATATACTAATCCTAGTAGTTGTAGGTTATATTTCTCTTTTAGAGTGCCTTATGCATTAACTTTAACCTTATACTAGCCTACCTCTAGCGCCACTGCATTGTATTCTTCTACTATTAATAGCTATGTTTAGACCTTGTTACGGTCTATGTTTGCTAGGACCTTCTAGTCTACTGTTACGGTATGCATTATAGCAGATTTGCGGTTGTCTTTTTTCCTTACTACTAGGCGGTTTAGGACCACATAAGTGATTGCATTAGTAGCTTCTTCTATAGAGTAGCGTTTAGCTACCCTAACTATTTCTTCTAGTTTGTTAGCTTGTAGAGGGATTTCATTATCTCTTATTAGCAGCTAGTAGCTTTTATCGATTTCTAGCTATTTGTCTAGAAGGTAACGGGTTACCTCTACTTATTTATCTCTACGAGGCTTTAAGAACTTAATCGTCTAATTAGCGCTCTAGAACTTTGCCCTTATATCCTTCTTGTACTTTCTTCCGATCTTTCTAGCTTCTATAAAGATCCATAAACCTAGGTTAGATACAGCATCCTTAGCACCTTCCTAATAGGTCTCTAACGCGCCTATTAAGTCTCCTATAGCCTCCTAGCCTTCTTTTACGTCTAGTGTTTTTACCTAGATAATAGCTTCCTTAATTGTGTTAAAGGAATAATCCTAGATAACAAGTGCCTATGTAGTCTAGGTTTGTAGCTAGTATGGAACTAGGCCCGTTCTAGGGTTTTGGACTCTGTTATTACCTTTAGCCTCCTTTCTAGCGTTGTTATTATTAGCTGTACCCTCTGTACTTGTCTCCGCCGTAGTAGGCACGGTAACCTCTTCTTCCTCCTCTATAAGCTATTATTCCGCCTTAGCGGCCTTCTTGCTTGCTTTTATAGCTCTACAAGCTACATTCCTAATGTTTTTCTTGCTTAGAGCTATGTTTGTAGCTTGTTTTAATGGGTTTTGTTAATTGAAGCGTAGATTTCTAATAGTACCGCGTGATTGTTGCTTTAATCACTATTTAGGTCTAATTCTAGTTTAAAACTCTGTTTCTAGTGCTACTATAGTAGTGCCTTAATCTTCTAATAGTCTTAGCTTCCGGTATCTAATGAAACGCGGGTTTTTAGGAGAATTTAGAGGGTTTAGTAGAGGAGTTTGTGTGTTAAGGAAGATCTTAGTGAGTTTTAGCAGTAAAGTTCCGTTCTAGCTATTTCACTCTATGCCCCTGTTTTTAGTTCTCCTTAGTTGCCTACTACAGTTTTTGCGTAGGTTTTTGATTCTATTGCCTACGTAGGCTTAGGCGCATTTACTAGTCCAATTTTGCAGTAGCTACTATTAGTTTTTATGGAGCAAACGCAGTCTTGGATTTTCCCTAGTAAGGTTTGCTTAGGGGTTTGTCCCCTAACTAGTTCACGTGACTAAGTAGGTAGGACGGTCCTACTTTTCTATAGCCTGTTTAAGTAGCTAGGATAGTCCTAATCTCTTCAAAATTAGAGCTCTATAGCACTCATTTATTCCGTCCCCTATTTTCTAAAGCCTATCCTAGGCTTAAATGTATCCTGCTATGTAGTCTTTGTATTAGTCTCTCTTAATATCCGCATGCGGGATTTCTACGTCTAGCGGCTCCCTATCCTTATCTTCTTCTATTACTTTACTACCTCTATCCTTAGGGATATTACCCCGTGCTTCTTTGTTATCCTCGTTGTTTCCTAAAGAGTCCTTATCTATTAGTACCCGCAAAGTAACTCTTAGCCTAAACACCTTTAGTCTATCCCTTGTAAACGTTCCTAACAAAGGGGCACCGTCTAGTTCCTCTAAGAAGTACGTTCCTAAAGTCTCTACTAAACAAGCTATCCGTTTTAGACCTTTCTATTAGAACATTAGCTTGTCCGTCTACAACTTCTCTTGTTTAGTATCATGCAAAAGGACCAAAGACCCTATAACTAGCTACTCCTATACCGCATTGTAGTATTCATTGTAGTACTCCTAATTGCCTTCCCTACTACGGTAGAAGAAAAGAGCTATTTCTTCTAAGCTGTCCTACTTTCTTGCTAATTGTAGTGCTCGGACCGCGAGCAGTTAACCCGTAGTCCTTATGCCGGACCAGTCTAGGCCTTGCTAGCTAGCATGCTCTAGTTCTATAGGGAGTACTATGTTAGCGCTATATAGTAACTCTATAGGAGTTTTACTAGTAGATCTCTGCATAGTAGTCCTATCCGCCTAAAACACTTGTAGGTAGTGTTCTAGCTATCCTTTCTACGTCCCTTTTGTGAGTTTAGATAGCGCGTCCATAACGGGCTAGTGTCCCCTTTCTTCTAGACCGTTTGCTTCTAGGTAGTATGCAGAAATCTTTATCATCTTAACCTGATATTTTGCCATCATTGCCTCTATAAACAGCTTATTTTCCGGCCCTCTATTACAAACAAGACGCCTAAAGCATCTATGTCTGCAAATAACGTCTTCAAACAAGAACCGCGCTACCACCTTAGAAGAAGTAGCGGTAATTACTCGCTACTTAGGCTAGCCGGACAGATGCTCTTAAGCAATAACTAGGTAGTTCTTACCTACCGTTGTGGGCATATGGATTAAGTCAATAGACCACTACTCTTCTAGCACTAACTAGTAGGTAGGGTGTAGTTCTTCTTTTATCCAAGCCGGCATCCTCTTTTAGTAGTCTTTGCATAAAGACACGTATGTAGTAATATATTTGAATACATCCGGTATTAGGGGGTTAGAATGTTATGCTCTATAAGCGTAGTAAGGCTAGAGTTAAAGGAATGAGGTTAATAGGTAGTTAAAGGCCACTACTACCTAGGAGTCTCCTATTATAGCCTACAAATGTAGTTAGAGCCGTCCCGTGTACTTTAGCCAGGACCGTCCTGTGTACTTTAGCCGTTCGGACCTAGCTAGCGTTTATTTGCATGCTTACTACTTTGTCTTCTATTAGCTACTACTTAATACTAGTTAGACAGAATGGTTAATATTATTGCTAGCTATTTAAGCATCCTATCTGCTTGCTAATCTCATAGTGGTTGTGCCTATTCCTTGATGCCGTGTCCTATGAGTTAATTACATGAGTTGTTTTATGCTTAATTCCATGCTTAATCTATGATCATTTCCATGCGTGGTTCTATAAGTGGTTATTCCATGCCCCTCTTGTCTAGGGCTACGCGCAGCAGAGATACCTAAAGGCTAGAACAGTTAGCAAATGCCAAGTTAGTAGGACGGTCCTATGTACTTCCGCGCTAAGCCTCTACTTCACTGATCTAGCTGCTTACCCTACAACATATGTCCCCCGATTTAATGATCGACCCGTGATCATCTTCAAAGCAAAGCTCCTATTCCTAACGTGCTTATGCCTAACCTTCTACAGCCTATGCCTACAGCCTAGCGTTCAAGAAATCCTCCTATTGTTACATCTAGTTGCTCCTGCTTAGTTGCGCCTACTTCAGTTGCTCCTACATTAGCTGCTTCTACTCTAGTTGCTTCCGCATTAGTTGCTCCTACTCTAGCTTCCCTTGTTCCACTTCTAGTTCCAGCTCTAGTTCCCGTTGCGTTAGTCTAAGCTAGGCTAATTCATGCTAGTTGTCTCCGTGTGCGCATTTAAGAGCTTAGTAGGCCCGAGTCTTAACCCCTATACACTTGTACAGCGCTTATACATTAGTTATTGTTTGGTCTTTGCTTATTGTCTAGTCATGCTCCGCGGACACCTCCGCGGCTATTACTAACTGCTTAGGGCGGTCCTACGTACTTTCCGGCTCATCTTTCTCGTCCTTATCCTTAGGGTCCTCCTCGTTGTCCTATGTCTCGGCGTTCCGATCCTCTCGGTCCTCTTAACGCCTCTATTTAGCTTCCTGTTTAAATCCATATTTGTCTAGCTTTAAATCCTGTTCCCACGGAGACTTTAACCCTCTCGGCTTGCCCTCCTTATCTAGGGTTTAGACTACAAGACAATCCTTAAGCCGGTAGTAGCTACTTAGCGGATTCACAAAATCCAAGTTCTTACTAGACTTTAGCGTAAGCAGCTCCTTATAGTCGAGTTTCACTATTGTTTGTAGCACGTCCTTGTCCGGGACATAGTACCTAGGCTAGGTCTAGTTCAGATTCTAGAACACCTAATGTCTTGTTTGCGCTAGCAAGGTCGGCCCGTACGCCTCGTATTCCAGTTTCCGTACGTACTTCAACTGCATCTGCAAGGCTTCTATTATTTCGTATCGAGCTAACTGTATTCTTTCTTGTTAAATCTTTAGGTCTAGTTCTAGAAGCTCATCTCGTTCTCGCAATACTAACGGGTAGGTCTAACAAATCTGCCCTAGTATTACCTTACCGACCTATGAAGAGATCTGTAGCAGTATTGCTGTAGGGAATAGGCACTAAATTGTTCCAGCTACCGTCGCTTTAACACCCTCCGGAGGTATAACTAGGACCAAATCTCGATACGCAGCCGCAATTGAGCTCACTGTTCCTAGCTGCGGCAATTCAAGAGTTTCCCCATCGGATAGGACCCTTACAAAGCCTAGGTAGATGATAGCTCTCGTACCTCCTTCTTTGCCCGTCTCCCCGTACGGTACGTGTGCGCTTCGAAACAGAACCTCTCCGCTTTTTAACGGCATCTTAACAAACTCCTACCTATTGTTCTTTAGATCTACGTCGCTTAATACCGTGTTATTAAGCGGAGTAACAGTAGCATTTAGCGAGTTTTCTGTAAGTCTTAACCGGGCCTAGGCCTACTAATGGCTAAGATTAGGCTCCGCTTCTAGTATTGTGAACGTGCAGTTTCTCCTGCCTTTATTAACTAGTAATACTTGTGTATTCACTATATTGCATCCCTAGCCTGTCTAAAAGGCCCTTTCTAAGTTTAGATTAATAGCAAGCTTATGCTTTTAGCGGTTTGCGTAAAGAACTCTTGCATAGCGTGGATAGGAGATTAACGTAGTACCACGATCTAGCCGTAGGTAGCAGTTCAAAATGTATAGTAGGGGATCTACCCGAATTGCTTGCTAAAGTAGGCTGTGAAAGCAGTTGCGTACCTACCTATAGGTCTCGTGATTTAGGAGGTCCCTAAGGTAGTGCGTATAGAGTTGCAACTCTTCTATTATGTCTTTAGCAACTCCTTATTCTTCCCACCAGTCAAATACGTTCATTCAAACCACCCCTTCCTCTTTCCAGGTTTCTTCTAGGGTAGGGCACACTTCCTACAATATAGCTGTCGCATCATGCTAATATTTGTACTCCTGTACTACGTCTTAATCAAATCTCGATATTCTTAGGAGGTCTAGCGGGAGTAGGGCCCTCCTATTAGAACGGAAGGTTTTTAGGGCCGCATTCCTACACCTTAGCTTGTTAGGATTGTATCTCTAGCTATAAACGGCATTAAGCTGTAAGAGTACTTCTTCTCCACCTACATGCGAGACCTTATAGCTAGACTTGTGCGCTATTATTATTAGATGAAGCTAGCAAATAGGCTCCTAATCGTGGTCTTGTCTTAGATACTTAACAACCTCTACAATTACCCTAAGCGCTACTGCATCCTTATCCGCATAGTCTTGTATTTTCTGCTTCATAGTAGCGGATCCAGGCGTGTAGTCGCAATTGCGTACGGTTTTAAGGAAATACCTTCCTCCTATACTCTTTAGCTTGCTTACTCTTTTCCGTTTAGTGCCCGTCTGATTCTTGTCCGTCTTCTCGCCCTTATCTTCAGCCGGTCCGCTCGCTTTTACAGTGTCCTTAGAGACTTTCTGCTTTTTCGTAGGTAACGGCTTAGTTGGGGTCTTTACCGCATTCTCTAGAGGAGGGTATGCCTGTACCTAAGGAGCAGTCTGAACATTAACCGGAGTGAAACCCTAGTTATAGGCACCTAATGCGTCTGTACTCTACTCCGGCAAAGGGGTAGGAGTAGCCGGCACGGTCCTATGCAACGTAAGATCCTTAACTAGTAAGCTATCTAGACTAAGCTCTCCTAAGCCCATTAATCCTAGGCTGGTTTGATCATCCTACGCTGCTAGTGTCTGCATTACTACGGCTGTAGGTGTTCCATCTACTCCTATAGTCTTAAGAGTTTGATTTGCGACCGTAGGAAGTTAAGCTTCCGCCGCATTTTGTTGTAATTTGGAGATTATCGACTGGACAACCTCCTGTTTTGCATTCAACTTAGTAGGCAAGACTGTCCCGTGTACTTCTAGTTAGGCAGCTTCCTACAATCCTTTAAGTAATCCTAACTCTCCTAGAACAACCGGGGCAGCCTAGTCGGCGTTCCGCGTCTAATCTAGGTCTGTTAGTAAGACCGTCCCGTGTATCTCTATTTTAGTCACCTCTAGCGCTAATGAAGTCTCTACCGCATGTGCTCCCTAGACTAACTCTACAACCGGTGCGTCCGGCAGTTGTTCCGGATCAATTAGTAGGATGGTCCTATGTACTTCTAACTAAGTAGTATTGCCTACTACTACTCCCGGTAGAGGCGCATCTAGCAGATGTCCTAGATTAAAAGGCAGAGTTAATCCGTATATTCCTAGCGGTGCTAAGGCTTACAGGTCCGGAGCGGTTAACAAGACAATACTAGATACTTCTAGCTACGTCCCTACGGGTAGCCCTGTAGTTATTAGGACGGTCTCGTGCACTTCCGGTTGCACTACCGTTAACGGTTCTAGTGCGATTAGTAGGACAGTCCCGGATACTTCCAACTGCGCTGCTACCGGCTACTCTAGCGCGATTAGTAGGGCAATCCCGGATACCTCTAAATATAGCGCTATAGGCTACTCCGGCGCGGTTAGTAGGACAGTCTTAGGGACTTGTAACTGTGCTACTACAGGCTACTCCGGCGCAGTTAGTAGGACAGTCCCGGATACTTCTAACTGTTCCACTACAGGCTACTCCGGCGTGGTTGTTAGGACAGTCTCGGGGGCTTGTAACTCTAGCTGTGTTACTACTACCTGCACTTACGCTATTGCCGGGACGGTCCCGGGTACTTCTAGCTGTACTGCTCCGGTTCCGCTGCTTGCAGTTGTAGCAGGCTGTCCTCCACTTAACGCCGTGGTAGTGCTGTTTGCCGTCTACGTCTAGGAGGTTTATGTAGTAGCTTCTTTTTCTCCTTTCTTGCCTTTCTTTGATTTTGCTAACTGCAGTTTCTCATTTGCTCTATCTCTTTCCAACTGCGCTAGCACTAAAGCTTTTGATTCTAGAGCCTCTTGCTCCTCGTTATATACTAATCCTAGTAGTTGTAGGTCATATTTCTCTTCTAGAGTGCCTTGTGCATTAACCTTAACCTCGTGCTAGCCTACCTCTAGCGCTACTACATTGTATCCTTCTACTATTAATGGCTGTGTTTAGACCTTATCACGGTCTATGTTTGCTAGAACCTTCTAGTCTGCTGTTACGGCATGCATTATAGCAGATTTGCGGTTGTCCTTTTTCCTTGCTACTAGGCGGTTTAGGACCACATAAGTGATTGCATTAGTAGCTTCTTCCGTAGAGTAGCGTTTAGCCACCCTAACCATTTCTTCTAGTTTGTTAGCTTGTAGAGGGATTCCATTATCTCTTATTAGTAGCCGGTAGCTTTCATTGATTTCTAGCCATTTGTCTAGGAGGCGACGGGTTGCCTCTACTTGTTTATCTCTACGAGGCTTTAAGAACTTAATTGTCTGATTAGCGCTCTAGAACTTTGCTCTTATATCCTTCTCGTACTTTCTTCCGATCTTTCTAGCTTCTACAAAGATCCACAAACCTAGGTCGGATACAGCATCCTCGCTCCTTCCTAATAGGTCTCTAACGCGCCTATTAAGTCTCCTATAGCCTCCTAGCCTTCTTTTACGTCTAGTGTTTTTACCTAGGTAATAGTTTCCTTAATTGTGTTAAAGGAATGATCCTAGATAACGAGTGCCTATGTAGTCTAGGTTTGTAGCTAGTATGGAACTAGGCCCGTTCTAGGGTTTGAGACTCTGTCATTGCCTTTAGCCTCTTTTCTAGCGTTGTTGTTGTTAGCTACACCCTCTATACTTGTCTCCGCCGTAGTAGGCACGGTAACCTCTTCTTCCTCCTCTACGAGCTATTGTTCCGCCTTAGCGGCCTTCTTGCTTGCTCTTGTAGCTCTACGAGCTGCTTTCCTAATGTTTTTCTTGCTTAGAGCTATGTTTATAGCTCATTTTAATGGGTTTTATTGATTAAAGCGTAGATTTCTGATAGTACCGCGTGGTTGTTGCTTTGATTACTGTTTAGGTCTAATTCTAGTTCAAAACTCTGTTTCTAGTGTTGCTATAGTAGTGCCTTAATCTTCTAATGGTCTTAGCTTCCGGTATCCAATGAAACGCGAGTTTTTAGGAGAATTTAGAGGGTTTAGTAGAGGAGTTTGTGTGTTAAGGAAGATCTTAGTGAGTTTTAGCAGTA
Source organism: Cryomyces minteri (assembly GCA_005059845.1). NCBI lineage: Eukaryota > Fungi > Ascomycota > Dothideomycetes > Cryomyces > Cryomyces minteri. The sequence goes on along the minus strand of NAJN01000099.1, from coordinate 17,843 downwards.
AAGTTCCGTTCTAGCTATTTCACTCTATGCCCCTGTTTTTAGTTCTCCTTAGTTGCCTACTATAGTTTTTGCGTAGGTTTTTGATTCTATTGCCTACGTAGGCTTAGGCGCATTTACTAGTCCAATTTTGTAGTAGCTACTATTAATTTTTGTGGAGCAAACGCAGTCTTGGATTTTCCCTAGTAAGGTTTGTTTAGGGGTTTGTCCCCTAACTAGTTCACGTGACTAAGTAGGTAGGACGGTCCTACTTTCCTACAGCCTATTTAAGTAGCTAGGACAGTCCTAATCTCTTCAAAATTAGAGCTCTATAGCACTCATTTATTCCGTCCCCTATTTTCTAAAGCCTATCCTAGGCTTAAATGTATCCTACTATGTAGTCTTTGTATTAGTCTCTCTTAATATCCGTATGCGGGATTTCTACGTCTAGCGGCTCCTTGTCCTTATCTTCTTCTATTACTTTGCTACCTCTATCCTTAGGGATATTGCCCCGTGCTTCTTTGTTGTCCTCGTTGTTTCCCGAAGAGTCCTTATCTGTTAGCACCCACGAAGTAGCTCTCGGCCTGAACACCTTTAGTCTATTCCTTGTAAATGTTCCTAACAAAGGGGCACCGTCTAGTTCCTCTAAGAAGTACGTTCCTAAAGTCTCTACTAACCTAGCTATCCGTTTTAGACCTTTCTATCGGAACATTAGCTTGTCTGTCTACAATTTCTCTTGTTTAGTATTATGTAAGAGGACTAAAGACCCTACGACTAGCTGTTCCTATACCGCACTGTAGTATTCATTGTAGTACTTCTAATTGCCTTCCCTACTACGGCGGAGAAAAAGAGCTATTTCTTCTAAGCTGTCCTACTTTCTTGCTAATTATAGTGCTCGGACCGCGAGCAGTTAACCCGTAGTCCTTATGCCGGACTAGTCTAGGCCTTACTAGCTAGCATGCTCTAGTTCTATAGGGAGCACTATGTTAGCGCTATATAGTAACTCTATAGGAGTTTTACTAGTAGATCTCTGCATAGTAGTCCTATCCGCCTAAAACACTTGTAGGTAGTGTTCTAGCTATCCTTTCTACGTCCCTTTTGTGAGTTTAGATAGCGCGTCTATAACGGGCTAGTATCCCCTTTCTTCTAGACCGTTTGCTTCCGGGTGGTATGTAGAAATCTTTATCATCTTAACCTGATATTTTGCCATCATTGCCTCTATAAACAGCTTATTTTCCGGCCCTCTATCACAAATAAGACGCCTAAAGCATCTATGTCTACAAATAACGTCTTCAAACAAGAACCGCGCTACCACCTTAGAAGAAGTAGCGGTAATCGCTCGCTACTTAGGCTAGCTAGACAGATGCTCTTAAGCAATAACTAGGTAGTTCTTGCCCGCCGTTGTAGGCATGTAGATCAAGTTGACAGACTACTACTCTCCTAGCACTAACTAGTAGGTAGGGTGTAGTTCTTCTTTTGTCCGAGCCGGCATCCTCTTTTAGTAGTCTTTGCATAAAGACACGTATGTAGCAACATATTTGAATACATCCGGCCACTAGTACCTATTAGCTACTTTTTGGTACGTGCCTTTACGCCCTCTATAACCGGAGTTATCATGCAATTCGTAGAGGATAACCGCCCGTAGGTCTTTGTTGTTAATAACTCGCTAAAGAGGCTGATTTTAGTAGTTCCGTCTAAACAGGTGCCCTCTCTTAACCAGATGCTTCGATGCCACTTTCTTTAGTTTCTAAAAGTCCTTAGTGTTCATCCCTAGCGGTTGCGCTAACGTTAGCAGGTAGTTCGCAATCTGCAGAGACTCTTCCGAGTACTTTCCTTCGAGCAATAATAGTGGCTCCTCGTCTTTAAGCACTAATACCGGGTAGGCTAACACGTAGAACAAGTTAGCGTCAATCACGTCGTCGATATCAACCTCATTTTTATCGTTAATGTCATCTAAGGCTGTCCTAGGTCTCCTAGACAGACTATCTGCTACCGTATGCTTCTTCCCTAATATATGCCTTACTTTAAAAGTGAATAGGCGGATCTAGGCCACCTATTAAGCCATTACCAAGCCCGGCAGATCTAATGCCGCTTTGTTAAGCTAAGCTACAAGCGTATTCGCATCCACTTTAATGATGAAGAACACTCTATAAAGGTAGCTTTAGCATTTCTTTAGGCATTTCATTAGTCCTCGGCATTTAAGCTTTCCTACATCGTATAGTTGCTCTCTTTTGCTCTAAAGGCTACTTTCATACCGTATTGGATGCTTAATTTTCTTGTTTATCGGATCTTCTTAAGAGAGATGCCTACCCTAGCCTTTATTGCTAGCATCGGAGCCTAATATTAGGAGTCTAGCATTAGGTCCATAGTCCGCCAAACAAAGCGCTAGTGCGGTCGTAAGGGTCGTCTTTAGATCGTCCATTACACGGCTCTACTCATCTCCCTACACAAATGGTTCTTGTTTCTTAAGCAGTTAATATAGCGGCTCTACGCGTAGAGCATACTCGACAATGAATATTTGGTAGTAGGTGCAGATACCTACAAACAACCGCACCTTAGTAGCACTCGTACAGGCTAGCCACTTAATAATCTTAATAATAGTAGCTATTACGGGGTGTCGGCCTTACGCATCGCAAACAAAGCCTACAATCTTTACTCCGCTCTAGCTAAACTGTGATTTCGCACTAGAAATTGTTCACCTAGCACGCTTAAGATTAGCAAGACACTCATCCAGGTTCTAAAGATGTTCTAATACGAACTTCCGGATACTAGGCGCTGCTTCTTACTCATTATATCTTGTTTTTAGGCCGTATATCCCAACATTGTTGAGGAAGGTTAAGTAGCGGGTTCCTATGTGCCGTTCTAATACCATATTAATGATACGTACGAATTAAGCCACCAAGTTAGTAGCTCTTTAAGGAAGTCGAGTATGCTAAAGCAGGCTAATAGGGGTATTAAAACCAGTTAAATCACGGTGCTACTTAGCTAAACCTATCTAGTTGTATCTAGAGAAGAGATTAACTAACAAAGTAAGCTGCATGCACGTAAAGGTCTCTAAGAACTTGTCCATAGCTAGAGGGAGATTTGCGTCTTAAATAGTAACCTTATTAATAAGCATAGCTACGTGCACTATATAATATTTTCTAGCGTCCTTCTTTTTTACTAAGAACTACGGGTTGCGATACGGGCTATAGCATCTTTCTAGCAGACCTGCTTCTAGTCTTTCTTTTAGCATCGTGATTACCTTCTTATGTAGCAACTTAGGCACTAGAAAGCTCGGAGCTTACTAAGCGCTATGATCTATTGTGCGGATTTCTTGTAGAGGGGCGACCTCCGGTTTTACTAATCTAATCTCGGTAAAGTTAAAGGCAACCGCTACTTCTCGCGCAAACAAGATTTCTAGGAGTAGGTCTTACTCCCTAGGTAGTAGTTCCTTTCCTATAGCTAGGGCTATAACACGCTCGGGCTTAAGGCAGGATCCTTGCGTAATTCTAGAGAACTTTAGTATAATCTAGCTAGCATATTTGCCTAACTACTTTAGTAGCAATGACTCTTATTCTAGGTAGGTAGTTCTCTAGGTAGGAGATCCCCCTAGTGTTAAGCCGTCTGATTTAGAAGCATTAACTAGTCTTACTTTCTAAGCCTTTCTCTTGTAGGCGGTAAACACGTTTACTACCGGCATAGTAGCTACTACTTACCGTCTGCCTTTCTCTCGCATTCTCGTCTTAAGCTCTATCTTCTAAGCCGTTGTTATTAAGCCCTTCCTCTCCTATGCACGTTAAATCAATTGTTTAACGGCACGTAGGTCCGTTTAACGGAACAATTGCTCTTCTAACTGTTTACATATATTAGGTAGGAAGATCCTAAAAGTCCTTTTGTCCGTTACTACAGCCGTTAGAGGTTCCTGTGCTAACACTGTCTAAGTAGCTATACTACCTATTGCTAAGACTGTCCCGCGTACTTTTCTGCCGGGCGGTGTGCGCGTTTACTTGTCCGCTTCCGAAGATCTTCCGTCCGCACACCGTTGTTCTATTAACTAACGGTCTTCTTGTATATCTTCTATAGCTATAGCTATTACCGTTATGCTTTTAGTAAGCTCCTATCCGGTATAAAGCTTACCTATCCTTTTAACCCTTTAGTCGCAATAGCAAAGTCCTACATAGTGCGTTTTAATCCTCTCCCTAGAATGTACCCTATAAAGCTAGCACGTGTGTTTCTATTAGTAGCGGTAACCGTCCCCTCCTAGGCACTATTATTGTAGTTCCTACTTTCTAGTTAAGCCTTCCTTTTCTAGGTCCTACTAAGGATTATTCCCTAGACATTATAGCCTTCCGCTACTAGGAATAGCACTTTATGTACAATTCTACTAAGATTAACGCGTACTACTTTGCAAACGCCTACAAACTTTCCGCTCCCGGTAGCCCCTTATAGGCGCATCCGTGACCCTAGTTAAATAGGGAGTCTAAGACGGTTTACGTTAAATAGCACTCTACTCTACTATTAAGAATTACTTCTACTTCTTTTTTCCTCTACCCTATCTTCACCGGTACTCTAGGGCTCTCTGCTATTAGTAAATCCTCCGGTTTTAGACCTTTAACAACGTTAGCGGGACTACCGGTTATATTTCTTCTACGTTGGTGTTAACCTCTATAGGCAACGGTACTAAGCTGCTAATTTAGGGCTCTACCGGTAGCGTCCCCTATGTTAATAGCTCATCTTTCTCTCCTACTACAGGCCGCACGTAATGCCCGCTCCTAACACTCTTAGCCGTAGGTAGACTAGCTTCTAGCTAAGCTCGCTGCTTTATACTAGGTTTCATTACACGGAAATCCTTTTAATTTAGGGCCGGCGTCTATCCTACCTTAGTTAGGGCCTTAGAAAACCTCGTAGCGCGGACTTCTACGAAGAACTCCGGTTCATTAGCCTAGATATCCTCTTCCTCATTAGTGTCTTCCTCTATCCAAACAAAGTTAGCCATTACGGTCTACGAGGCTGCACCCTTAGCTATAGAGTTTCCCTAATTCTAGATAGTTGCCTGTTTCTTTTCGTGGTAGCGGTTAAGTTGCTAACAAACCTGTTAGTAATAAAACAATTTGCTCACGTTTAAGAGTTAAAATTCATCCCCTTAGGAACCGTTTAGGCCTATAGCTTTACGTCCTAGCAAGGTAAAATGCATTTGTCCTACCTAGTAGAGTTAATCTACCTATAGACATTCCCGCATCTAATGTCCATCTTCTTTGTAGAAGTTATAGAGGGTAGAAGACGCACCGGTTATAGTAGCGTACGCTACCCTAACATACTAAGTTGCTAGATCACTTCCGCTAGCATTTACCGCCTAGCTACTTTGGTTTTAATAAGCTCCTTACGGAGCCGCCTATCCTAGAGCTATTGGCGGTCTCTAGCTAGGGGCTATTCCCTAGATACGACCTAGATTCCCTCCCTACTACGTAAGCTTTAACACGTTAACGGATAGGCTACTAAACATCTTTGTTAATTCCTCCGAGCCTTCGTGCTTAGCTCTTACATTTTCAGCAGACTAGGGTCTAGATTTGTGGTTAAGAAGGTGCTTTAAAGGGCCGGGTATAGCTCCTTTAGAATAGGTTCTATGCTAAGCTTTACTAGAGGTTTGTACCTTGAAATTGTATTATCCGGCTGTAGACAATCCTATACGGCTACCTGCAAATCTAGGTAAAAAACCGCTTGTTTATAAATCCCTTTAAAATCTTAAAAGCTTTTAGGATTATTGATTTACAGCTTCATCTTGTTAATAACCTTAGTGCTTATAATATCTAGTAATCTGTAGAGGAACTAAAGCCTACAAGTTATATTGTTAAGCTATCTTTCTAAAAGGCGCGCCGCAATTGTCTTATATTGTTAATAATAGCTATGTAGGTTGTCCTTCATAGTGCTCTTAACCGATTTTAAGGCCTATAGGAACCCGCAAGAGTTTAGAATACGATTAGAATTAGCATCCTTGTACTTTTTAAGGAGCTTCTTCTTAAGGCCTTTCTAGTCACAAGTAATGTACGCTGTTAAAGTCTTTACATATCCGCTAAGGTTTGTTAAACAGTATGCTACTACCTTGCAAACACGGTCTAGGTCTACAATCGCATAGTCTATGCAAAGTTCTTCCTATAACTTAATGAATTAAGTCACGTTTAAGCTAGTAAACAGCGGGGCGCCTCCCTATCTAGGGCTTAGCAAAGCAGATATGCTACGAATAGGCCTACTTAACATTACTATAGTTAGGGCTGCTAAAGTAGGTAGGACAGTCCCGCCTACCTTAACTAGGACTAAAGGATCATTTGCTCTAGTTAGGCTTGCCTTAGGAATAGCTCCTACGGAGTTAGCTATGTTAGGAGTAACTTCTACCGCTTTATCATAGCCTACTAAAGCCGTGCTACCGCTCTAGGTTCTCTCTTACGAGCTACTAAAGGTGGTTCTAAACAGTTTAGAAGACATCTCTCTCTTATTGTTCTTTTAGGCTTTGTAAGGTAGAAAGCTACTATTCTTTTCTTTTTAACCTGTTCTTTTTAGTTAAGCCCTCCTTACTTATGTATCTACTTACTTCTCCTACTCCTTATAATCCTATAGGGTTCTCTTAGCATTTTAGGGCTAACTGTTCCAAAAATGGATCCTTAGTAGTTATTACTCATTTAGAGATCCCTCCGTAGTATTGTTTCATTAATGCTTCCCCGCATCTACTATCCCGGTTATTTCTAACCCTAGCGTCCTAGCTAGCTAATAAATCGGAGGCATCTTCTACTTGTAGAATAGGCCTTTTAACTCCCTTATTGTACTCCTAATTACCTTATCTTTCCCTTAGCGGTTTTTAGGGTGTTTTTAATCCCTAGTAGTTTCTAACTTTTATAGCGGTAGCCGCTCGCAATAGAGGTTACAGTAACTAAGGTCTTTATCTAGATTTTGCTATGACTAAACGTAGCGTTTAGCTAATCACTAGAGTTGCTATAACTAAGTGTAGTACTTAGTTAATCACTAGAGTTACTATGACTAAACGTAGCGTTTAGTTAATTACTAGGGTCGCTATAACTAAGTGTAGCACTTAGCTAATCACTAGAATTGCTATGACTAAGCGTAGCGCTTAGTCAATCACTAGTTTGTAGCGGTAGCCGCTCGTAATAGAGGTTGTAGCAACTAAGGTCTTTATCTAGATTTTGCTATAACTAAGTGTAGTACTTAGTTAATCACTAGAGTTACTATAACTAAGTGTAGTACTTAGCTAATCACTAGAATTACTATGACTAAGTGTAGCACTTAGCTAATCACTAGAATTACTATGACTAAACGTAGCGTTCAGTTAATTACTAGGGTTGCTATAACTAAGTGTAACTAATCACTAGAATTACTATAACTAAGTGTAGCACTTAGTTAATTACTAGTCTAGTTGTTGTAGTGTCTAGTAGCTAGTAATCTTCATCTATGCCTATTTCTTATCCTATTGTAACTCTTTCTAGTGTACTACGTTTAGTACTAGTAAGGTTACTATTATTAGGGGGTAGTAAGTCGTGCTCTATAAGCGTGGTAAGGCTAGAGTTAAAGGAATAAGGTTAATAGGTAGTTAAAGGCTACTACTACCTAGGAGTCTCCTATTATAGCCTACAAATGTAGTTAGGGCCGTCCCGTGGAATTTAGCTAGGACCGTCCTATGTACTTTAGCCGTTTAGACCTAGCTAGCATTCATTCGCATGCTTGCTACTTTGTCTTCTATTAGCTACTACTTAATACTAGTTAGACAGAATGATTAATATTATCGCGAGCTATTTAAGCATTCTATCTACTTGCTAATCTCATGGTAGTTGTGCCTATTCCTTAATGCTATGTCCTATAAGTTAATTACATAAGTTGTTTTATGCTTAATTCCATGCTCGATCTATAATCATTTCCATGCGTGGTTTTATAAGTGGTTATTCTATGCCCCTCTTGTCTAGGCCCGCGCGTAGTAGAGATACCTAAAGGCTAGAACAGTTAGCAAATGCTAAGTTAGTAGGACGGTCCTATGTACTTCCGCGCTACTATGTCCTATAAGTTAATTACGTGAGTTGTTTTATGCTTAATTCTATGCTCTATCTATAATCATTTCCATGCGTGGTTCTATAAGTGGTTATTCTATGCCCCCTCTTTGTCTAGGTCTACGCGTAGTAGAGATACCTAAAGGCTAGAACAGTTAGCAAATGCTAAGTTAGTAGGACGGTCCTATGTACTTCTGTGCTAAGCCTCTATTTCACTAATCTAGCCGCTTACCCTATAATAACGTCTCTCTAATTTTCGTATTCTTTTAGGAGCGTAGGTTCCGGAGCACCCCTAGACCCCTCCCGGCCTACGGCTAGAGCGGTCACGGTAAGTACTTAGCTGTTACTTCCCGTAGGAAACATAGCCTAGCCTATAGCCCCCGCGTCTAGCTCGGCCTATATAGCCTCTAAACTGGAGATTACAACCCGTTTATCTACTAAGATTAGCTACTAAATAGTAGCCGCCGCCTAGTTAATTAAAGGGTTAGCGCGGCTTAGCTACGGTAGGCCTAAGATAACATTGTAGGGAATCCTTTTAGTAGTAGCGTGAAGGATCCGAGCGTAGGATTTCTCTTATGTAGGGCCCCTACCTTCTACATTCTTAGAGACGTATACTACGGCTCGTACCGCTACTATGAAGGTTAGTAGCGAGCTATTTGCGGTCGTAGGTTAAGGGAGTTTATAGCCTTCTACTCTAGGTAGCTATAGCTCCTTAGTAACGGAGGTCGTAACAATATTATAGTTAGACCCGCTATTAATTAGCGTAAGGTAAGGCCTCTTACTCTAGCCTTCTAGGCTAAGGACGACCTTAATCCGTCGAGGCGGTTTCTTAGCCCGTAGGTTCTTGCGCTAAAGTAATCCCTATTACGGATTACTAATACTTATTACCTACGCGCCCGCTACGCGCTAAGGCTAATTATTGCATTTGCTCTAGTAATAGCCGTACTATTAGCACTTCTAGCATTTCATGTTGCCCCATTCATTCCGATTAGGCTAGTTAGGGTTTAGATTGCCTTTTAAGGACGTCTAAACATAGGTCGTAGTAGTAGTCGTCCGGTCCGCCCTCGGAGCGTGGCTAGAGCGCCCCCGGCCCTTAGGCGGAGCGCTAGAGGAAGTGCTTGTAGTCCGAGACTCTTAAGTACTAGACTTGCTCCTTTAGCTAGCTTGTCTAGCCGTTCGATCGTCATTATCTAGGAGGGCTTCTACCTTACTAGCTTGCTTAAGAAGGTTATCTACGCTTATATTAACAAGGTTGTTAACTCGATTTATGCGTTATAGGTTGGTTTGAATTCGTTTAGGGAGCTTAGTAAACTACACCTAAACCCTAGCTAGGTTGTTAAGCCACTAAATAAAGTCTACCTCTTACTTAAGGCCCCTAAGATAGGCACGTAGCTTATCTATCCGCTAGTCTTTTAGAGCCGCATTAAAAAGGGCTATTACGGTCCTTGCATTTCGTAGCGTAGGATGTGTAACATAGTCCTAAATGAGCTCTTTTACATTGTCCTAGGTAATAGCCTTACTAAGCGCTTAATCTAGGTCATTAAATCGTCTATTTAGCTCTAGCACCTTATTGTAGCACGTTTGTGCAAAACAGGCGCGTGTTAGTTTATGCCTTAGTAGTGCTCCTATAAGGTTAAAGAGGTTCTCTACTCGATTGATCTACGCCTTCTTCTCTTATAGGGTGCCTGTATCTAGGAACCGGTGTTCCGTAGTATTCCTTGTTAGCGTAGACGCTACGTTACGCTAGTCCTTACCTTGTTATTCTTTAAGATTAATAGTGTCTAATCTAGGCCTTTTCCTTTCCTTAGCTATCTGTCCTAGCCCTACAATAGAACGGACCATTGTTATACGCTACGCATGCTCCGCTATCTCTTCTAGGGACATCTTAGTTACTAGACAAGCTACTAACTAGTGTAGCGTTTTAAGGGGCGTCTCTATTGCCGGAGAGTTATTAGTTAGCGGAGTGTTTAAGGACTCTCCCTCTTGTACGTTAGACATCTCTTCGTCCTACTAAGCTATATCCTTAGCCCGTAGTACGCGTACCGCTCGGGTGGATTAGGATGTTGTTGTGGGGTAAGCGGCTAGATTAGTGAAATAGAGGCTTAGCGCGGAAGTACATAGGACCGTCCTACCAACTTAGCATTTGCTAACTGTTCTAGCCTTTAGGTATCTCTGCTACGCGCGGGCCTAGACAAGAGGGGCATAGAATAACCACTTATAAAACCACGCATGGAAATGATTATAGATCGAGCATGGAATTAAGCATAAAACAACTTATGTAATTAACTTATAGGACATAGCATTAAGGAATAGGCACAACTACCATGAGATTAGCAAGTAGATAGAATGCTTAAATAGCTCGCGATAATATTAATCATTCTGTCTAACTAGTATTAAGTAGTAGCTAATAGAAGACAAAGTAGCAAGCATGCAAATGAATGCTAGCTAGGTCTAAACGGCTAAAGTACATAGGACGGTCCTAGCTAAATTCCACCCTAACTACATTTGTAGGCTATAACAGGAGACTCCTAGGTAGTAGTAGCCTTTAACTACCTATTAACCTTATTCCTTTAACTCTAGCCTTACTACGCTTATAGAGCACAACTTACAACCCCCTAATAATAGTGACCTTACTAGTACTAAACGCAGTACACTAGAAAGAGTTATAATAGGATGAGGAATAGGCATAGATGAAGATTACTAGCTACTAGACACTACAACAACTAGACTAGTGATTGACTAAGTGCTACACTTAGTCATAGCAAAATCTAGATAAAGACTTTAGTTGCTACAACCTTTGTTATAAGCGGCTACCGCTACAAACTAGTGATTAACTAAGTGCTACACTTAGTTATAGCAAACTCTAGTGATTAATTAAGTGCTACACTTAGTCATAGCAACTCTAGATAAAGACTTTAGTTGCTACAACCTCTATTACAAGCGGCTACCGCTACAAACTAGTGATTAACTAGGTGCTACACTTAGTTATAGTAAACTCTAGTGATTAACTAAACGCTGCGTTTAGTCATAGCAACTCTAGTGATTAGCTAAGTGCTACACTTAGTCATAGCAACTCTAGTGATTAACTAAATGCTACGTTTAGTCATAGCAACTCTAGTGATTAACTAAGCGCTACGCTTAGTCATAGCAAAATCTAGATAAAGACCTTAGTTACTACAACCTCTATTACGAGCGGCTACCGCTATAAAAGTTAGAAACTACTAGGGATTAAAAACACCCTAAAAACCGCTAAAGGAGAGATAAGGCAATCGGGAGTATAATAAGGGAGTTAAAAGGTCTACCCTATAAATAGGGAATGCCTCCAATTTATTAGCTAGTCGGGACGCTAGGATTAGGAATAACCGGGATAGTAGATGCGGGAAAGCATTAATGAAACAATACTACGGAGGGATCTCTAAATGAGTAATAACCGCTAAGGATCTGTCTTCGAAACGGTCGGCCCTAAAATGCCGAGAGAACCCTATAGGATTATAAGGAGTAGGAGGAGTAAGCAGATACATAAGGAAAGAGGGATTAACCAAAAAGAACAGGTCAAAAAAGAAGGGAAGAACAGTAGCATTTAACCTTACAAAGCCTAAAAGATTAATAAGAAAGAGATATCGTCTAAACTGTTTAGAACCACCTTTAGTAGCCCGCGAGAAAGGACTTAGAGCGGTAGTACTACTTTAGTAGGCAATAAAGAAGTAGTAGGAGTCGCGCTAGACACAGCTACCTCCGTAGGAGCTGTTCCTAAGGTAAGCCTAATTAGAGCTAATAATCCTCTAGTTTTAGTCGAGGTAAACAGGACCGTCCTACCTACTTTAGTACCTCCGACTATAGTTGTTCTAAGCGGTCCTATTTACAGCATATCTACTTTGCTAAGCCCTAGATAGGGAGGCGCCCCGCTATTCACTAGCTTAAACGTGACTTAATTCATTAAGTTATAGGAAGAACTTTGCATAGACTATGCGGTCGTAGACCTAGACCGTGTTTGTAAGGTGGCGGTATACTATTTGCTAAACCTAAGCGGATATGTAAAGACCTTAACAGCGTACATTACTTGTGACTAGGAAGGCCTTAAGAAGAAGCTTCTAAAAGAGTACAAGGATGCTAATTCTAACCGTATTCTAAACTCTCGCGGGTTCCTATAGGCCTTAAAATCGGTTAAGAGAACTATGAAGGATAACCTACATGGTTATTATCGACAATATAAGACGATTACAGCCCGCCTCTTAGGTAGGTAGCTTAACAACATGACTCGTAGGCTTTAGTTCCTCTACAGCTTGCTAGACATTATAAGCATTAAGGTTATTAACAAGATAAGGCTACAAATTAATAATCCTAAAAGCTTTTAGGACTTTAAAAGCATCTATAAGCAAGCGGTTTTCTACCTGGATTTGTAGGCAGCCGTATAGGATTGTCTATAGCCTAATAACACGATTTTAAGGTACGAACCTCTAGTAAAGCTTAGCATAGAACCCATTCTAAAAGAGCTATACCTAGCTCTCTAAAGTACCTTTTTAACTACGACGTTAGACCCTAGTCTACTGAAAATGCAAGAGCTAAGCACAAAGGCTACGGAGGAACTAATGAAGATGTTTAGTAACCTATCCGTTAACGTCTTAAAGCTTACGTAGTAGGGGGGAAATCTAGGTCGTATCTAAGGAACGGCCCCTAGCTAGAGGCCGCCGATAGCTCTAGGACAGGCTCCTTTACAAGGAGCTTATCGAAGCTAAATTGGTTAGGCGGCAAATGCTAGCGGAGCTAATCCTAGAACTTAGTATGTCGGGGTAGCGTACGCTACCGTGACCGGTACGGCATCTACTCTTTGTAACTTCTGTAAGGAAGATGGACATTAGATGCGGGAATGCCCTAGGGTAGATTAGCTCTACTAGGCAGGGCAAATGCATTTTACCTTGCTAGGACGTAAAGCTATAGGCCTAAATAGGTCCTAAAGAGACAAATTTCGACTTTCAAACGTGAGTAAGCTGTCTTACTACTAACAGGTTTACTAGTAGCTCGATCGCTATTATAAGAAGAAGTAGGCGGCTATCTAGAACTAGGGAAAGTCTATGACATAGGGTATAGCCTCGTAAACCGTAATAGCAAACTTTGTTTAGATAGAAGAAGATACTAATAAGGAAGATGATATCTAAGCTAATAGGACGGAGTTCTTCGTAGAGGTTCGCGCTACAAGGTCTTCTAAGGCCCTAAATGATGTAGGATAGACGCCGGCCCTAAACTAGAAGGATTTCCGTGTAATAAAACCTAGCATAAAGTAGCGGGCTTAGTTAGAAGCTGGTCTGCCTACGGCTAAGAGTGTTAGGAGCGGGCATTACGTGGAGCCTGTAGTAGGAGAGGAGGATGAGCTATTAACGTAGGGCACTCTACCGGCGGAACCCCAAATTAGCGGTACGGCACTATTACCTATAGATGTTAACGCTAACATAGAAGAAATACAATCGGCAGTCCTACTAACGCTATTAAAGGCCTAATCCCAAAGGGGTAAACCGAGGACACGTTAGTTAGATAGACAAATTGCTCTAGACGCAAATCTAGAGGAAGTGTTTAAGAACGCGATACTTAACAGTAACGTGACGCTACCTCTATCTGACTTTATAGGCGTAGCGCCGGCCGTGTCCAAACTGTTCTATAATTGCATCCTAAATCCGTACTACAAAGCAAAGGATAAGGTGGCCGGAGCAACGGAGGTAATACTAGAGGCCCGGGTAAATAATGCATAGGTGATTAGAATGGTTAAAGAGGCCTCGAAGTTTCATTCGAACGGAAAGAACTATAAGCTAGTTTAATGCAGAGCAGTTAAAGCGGGCAAAGATGGTTACAACTCCGAGGAACTAGAAGAGCCGGATAGAGTGAATTGATATGATTTATCTGCTCTGTAAGAGGATTTGCTAACAGCAGAGAGCCTAAGAGTGCCGGTAAAGATAGGGTAGAGGAAAAGAGAAGTAGAAGCAATTCTTAATAGTAGCGCGGAGTGCTGTTTAATGACGCATGCTACTACAAACCAACTTAGACTCCCTGTTTAGCTAGGAACCCGGATGCGACTGCAAGGGGCTACTAGTAGCGGAAAGTTTGTAGGCGTCTGTAAGGCCGTACGCGTTAACCTTAGAGGGATTGTACACAAGGTGCTGTTTCTAGTAGTAGAAGGCTACAACGTCTAGGGAATAATCCTTAGTAGGACCTAGGAAAGAAAGGCTCGACTAGAAAGTAGGAACTGCAATAACAGTGCCTAGGAAAGGACGGTTACCGCTGCAAATAGGAATACGCGTGTAAGCTTTACAGGGTGCATTCTAGGGAGAGGATTAAAACGCACTATGTAGGACTTTGCTATCGCGACTAAAGGGTTAAAAGGATAGGTAAGCCTTGTACCGGATAGGAGCTTACTAAAAGCATACTAGTAATAGCTATAGCTATAGAGGATATACAAGAAGACCGTTAGTTAATAGAGCGACGGTGTGCGGACGGAAGATCTCCGGAAGCGGGTAAGTAAAGGCGCACACTACCCGGCAGAAAAGTACGCGGGATAGTCTTAGTAATAGGTAGTACAGCTGCTTAGATAGTGTTAGCACAGGAACCTCCGACGGCTATAGCAACGGACAAAAGGACTTTTAGGGTCTTTCTGCCTAATATATGTGAGTAGTTAGAAGAGCAATTGTCCCGTTAAACGGACCTACGTGCCGTTAAACAATTGATTTAACGTGCATAGAAGAGGAAGGGCTTAATAACAACGGCTTAGAAGATAGAGCTTAAGACGAGAATGCAAGAGAAAGGCAGACGGCAAGTAGTAGCCACTATGCCGGTAGTAAACGTGTTTACCGCCTACAAGAGAAAGGCTTAGAAAGTGAGACCGGTTAATGCTTCTAAATTAGACGGTTTAACACTAGGGAAATCTCCTACCTAGAGAACTGCCTGCCTAGAACGAGAGTTATTGCTACTAAAGCAGTTAGGCAAATATGCTAGCTAGATTATACTAAAGTTCTCTAGAATTGCGCGAGGATCCCGCCTTAAGCCCGAGCGTGTTATAGCCCTAGCTATAGGAAAGGAACTACTACCTAGGGAGCGCAACCTACTCCTAGAAATCTTGTTTGCGCAAGAAGTAGCGGTTGCCTTTAACTTTACCGAGATTGGATTAGTAAAACCGGAGGTCGCCCCTCTACAAGAAATCCGCACAATAGATTATAGCGCTTAGTAAGCTCCGAGCTTTCTAGTGCCTAAGTTGCTACATAAGAAGGTAATCACGATGCTAAAAGAAAGACTAGAAGTAGGTCTGCTAGAAAGATGCTATAGCCCGTATTGTAACCCGTAGTTCTTAGTAAAGAAGAAGGACGCTAGAAAATATTATATAGTGCACGTAGCTATGCTTATTAATAAGGCTACTATTTGAGACGCAAATCTCCCTCTAGCTGTAGACAAGTTTTCAGAGACCTTTGCGTGCATGCAGCTTACTTTGTTAGTTGATCTTTTCTCTAGATACAACTAGATAGGTTTAGCT
Source organism: Cryomyces minteri (assembly GCA_005059845.1). NCBI lineage: Eukaryota > Fungi > Ascomycota > Dothideomycetes > Cryomyces > Cryomyces minteri. The sequence goes on along the minus strand of NAJN01000099.1, from coordinate 2,324 downwards.
AAGTAGCACCGTGATTTAACTGGTTTTAATACCTCTATTAGCCTGCTTTAGCATACTTAACTTCCTTAAAGAGCTACTAACTTGGTGGCTTAATTCGTACGTATCATTAATATGGTATTAGAACGGCACATAGGAACCCGCTACTTAACCTTCCTCGATAATATTAGGATATACGGCCTAAAAACAAGATATAATGAGCAAGAAGCAGCGCCTAGTATCCGGAAGTTCGTATTAGAACATCTTTAGAACCTGGACAAGTGTCTTGCTAATCTCGAGCGTGCTAGGTTAACGATTTCTGGTGCGAAATTACAGTTTAGCTAGAGCGGAGTAAAGATTGTAGGCTTCGTTTGCAATGCGCAAGGCTAATACCCCGTAATAGCTACTATTATTAAGATCATTAAGTGGCTAGCCTGTACAAGTGCTACTAAGGTGCGGTTGTTTGTAGGTATCTGCACCTACTACCAAATATTCATTGTCAAGTATACTCTACGCGTAGAGCCGCTATATTAACTGCTTAAGAAACGAGAACCATCCGTGTAGGGAGATGAGTAGAGCCGTGTAATAGATGATCTAAAGACGGCCCTTACAACCGCACTAGCGCTTTGTTTAGCGGACTATAGACCTAATGCTAGACTCCTAATATTAGGCTCTAATGCTAGCAATAAAGGCTAGGGTAGACATCTCTCTTAAGAAGATCCTGTAAACAAGAAGATTAAGCATCTAATACGGTATAAGAGCGGCCTTTAGAGCGAGAGAGAGTAACTATACGATGTAGGAAAGCTTAAATGCTAAGGACTAATAAAGTGCCTAAAGAAATGCTAAAGCTACCTTTATAGAGTGTTTTTTATCATTAAAGTAGATGCAAATACGCTTGTAGCTTAGCTTAACAAAGCGGCATTAGATTTGCCGGGCTTAGTAATAGCTTAATAGGTGGCCTAGATCCGCCTGTTCACTTTTAAAGTAAGGTATATATTAGGGAAGAAGCATACGGTAGCGGACGGTCTGTCTAGGAGACCTAGGATAGCCTCGGATGACATTAACGATAAAAACAAGGTTAATATTAACGACGTAATTGACGCTAACTTGTTCTACGTGTTAGCCTACCTAGCAATAGCGCTTAAAGACGAGGAGCCGCTATTATTACTCGAAGGAAAGTACTCGGAAGAGTTTCTACAGATTGCGAACTACCTGCTAACGTTAGCGCGACCGCTAGGGATGAACACCAAAGACTTTTAGAAACTAAAGAAAGTAGCATCGAAGCATCTAGTTAAGGGAGGACACCTATTTAGACGGAACTACCGGAATTAGCCTTTTTAGCGAGTTATTAACAACAAAGACCTACGGGCAATTATCCTCTACAAATTGCATGATAACTCCGGTTATAGAGGGCGTAAAGGCACGTACCAAAAAGTAGCTAATAGGTACTAGTAGCCGGATGTATTCAAATATGTTACTACCTACGTGTCTTTATACGAAGACTACTAAAAGAGGATGCCGGCTCGGACGAAAGAAGAACTACACTCTACCTACTAGTTAGTGCTAGGAGAGTAGTAGTCTGTCGACTTAATCCACATGCCCACGGCGGCGGGTAAAAACTACCTAGTTATTGCTCGAGAGCATCTGTCCGGCTAGCCTAAGTAACGAGCAATTACCGCTGCTTCTTCTAAGGTGGTAGCGCGGTTCTTGTTTGAAGACGTCATTTACAGACATAGATGCTTTAGGCGTCTTGTTTGTAATAGAGGGCTAGAAAACAAGCTGTTCACGGAAGCAATAATGGCAAAATATTAGGTTAAGATGATAAAGATTTCTACATACTACCTAGAAGCAAACGGTCTAGAAGAAAGGGGACACTAGCCCGTTATGGACGCGCTATCTAAACTCACAAAAGGGACGTAGAAAGGATAGCTAGAACACTACCTACAAGTGTTTTAGGCGGATAGGACTACTATGCAGAGATCTACTAGTAAAACTCCTATAGAGTTACTATATAGCGCTAACATAGTGCTCCCTATAGAACTAGAGCATGCTAGCTAGTAAGGCCTAGACTAGTCCGGCATAAGGACTACGGGTTAACTGCTCGCGGTCCGAGCACTATAATTAGCAAGAAAGTAGGACAGCTTAGAAGAAATAGCTCTTTTTCTCCGCCGTAGTAGGGAAGGCAATTAGAAGTACTACAATGAATACTACAGTGCGGTATAGGAACAGCTAGTCGTAGGGTCTTTAGTCCTCTTACATAATACTAAACAAGAGAAATTGTAGACAGACAAGCTAATGTTCCGATAGAAAGGTCTAAAACGGATAGCTAGGTTAGTAGAGACTTTAGG
>NAJN01000989.1:0-14902 GCA_005059845.1 Cryomyces minteri | reverse complement strand
TTCTTGAGCAGGAAGGCCAAGCTTCCACCAAGCCCCAAAGCTCGCGCCGCATAATGCGTATCGAACAGTCCGACGACGTAAAGACCTAGATCTCTTTGCAGCCACATGATGTCCATGTAGGCACCGTGGAGAACCTGTGGAACGTGTCAACAGCTGCACGGTACTTTCGTCTATGATCTTTTGGTACCTTCAAGATATTTGGATTCGCGAAGACCTCATTGAGACATTCGAGCTTCCGTCTCCACGGCTTGAGTGTATCAACTACCCAGTCATGATTCCTTGTGCTGATCTGCATCAAAGATACGAGACCGATGTAAGAACGTTGGTCGTGGTGCTCTAGATCCACTGCTATCTCTTTCGCCGTCTTCAGTTCGGCGAGCATCGAGGCCAATGCTTCCGGGGTATCTACGAACGTCGCTTTCGTGCTTTCAAAGGGGTGGTAAGGTATAGGATCAGCAACGGCGTAGAGGGAGGGCGGGTATATGTATTGCTCGATTTCGGTCTGATACGGATGTTGATACCTGAACAGTGTGTCAACTAGATCCTCCAAAAGCTGCCCGATCTCTCGGAACTGCGCCAAACGGATGTAGTATCGTACTGTTGAGCGCCTGATCCGCTCGTAAACGTGCGTAGACTGTCGTCCAAGGGAACGGTTGCATAGGGCTTTGACAATAGCAATGGTTTGAAGGCGTCTGTCTCGGAGTTGGTCGGCACATTGTCGAACAGAAGCTGAGGCTTGGGCAGATCTTGAGAGCGAAGAGCGTTCGCTATCCGGGATGGTCTTGCTTTCGGTGCAGTGGCCTGGTATAAGCATCAGCATCTCTCCTTCTGGACCTGGAGGTCACACTGCTAATACCAAGACCTGCTCCTGACTAGGGCTGAGCCTCTTGACCACCCCAGTGTACTCGTCCAGACTGATATCGGCCTTCTCTAGCAAGCTGTCGACGACATCAACTACGCCCCTCCAATTGCCCTCGACGGCATCCGCGTCTGGTAGCGATGGACCTACAACCTCCGAATTCGAAGCCGCATTGTTGAGAAGGCGTTGCGCAAGACTGAGAAGCCGCGCATTCTGTCTGTCCAGACTCGCCGCGACGCTTGGATCGAGAGAGCGATGGAATCCCAGGTCTTCGGAGGAGATCTCGTTTGTGGTACGAGTGGTGGCAACCAGGGAGGTGGAAATAGCTTCTTGGAAGGCCTTGAAGTCGCTGGTGACCTCCATCACGTCGCATACGACATGTAGAGCTTTTAATGAATGACCGAAACGGTCTGGATGTCGCCTCGATGCTGAGCTTGACTTTTCGTCGGCTATCGATACGGACCCCTGTCCACTCCGTATTGGTTCTTTGCAACCTCGAGCTTTCAAACAGCTCGTAGACAACCGAAGCCACAAAATGTCCGCTTCGTTAGCACCCGAGTGCAATGAGGTCAAAGAAAGATATGACAGCTGCTTCTTGAAGTGGTACAGTGAGAGTGCGCCAACTTGGACTGTTCTTCAAATGCTCAAATCCTAAGAGACAAATAGAATTCCTCCGAGGCAATGCCACTACAGATGAGTGTGAACCTCTGTTCAAGCAATACAAAGCATGTCTAAGTGTATGTCTCCTATTGAGTACAATCCTGTGCTCGCTGACTCTGACGTTCCCAGGTTGCCCTAAAGGAGAAGGGCATCGATGCCATGCTTGACGAGGCGCGAGAGAGCAATAGGGAGAATGATGCAGACCACTTGAGGCCTAGCTGTAAGCATATTCATGTCTGGTAGACACCGATCAGTGTCTAATCAAAGGTTCCCAGAACACTGAGAGTACCAAGACATGCATGGAAGGAGTCATGGGAGTATCAGGATCCAATCACTTTCACATCATCTTGGACGTAGGATCTAGGCATTTGTACAATACTTCGTCACCATTCAATCTTGATCACGGCTGTGACGGAAGAAGGGGATGTGTGTACAAAGCGCAATAGCCCTCGCAATGGATCACTGGCCGAGACAAACTGGAAGCGTGGTATGAGTCTCTCATATTGGAGAATCTCCTCTACATCCTCTCTTAATCACCACATCGCGCAGTCAAGCGTATCCAGCAGCATCTCGTAACAGTCTCGTCAACAATTAACTAGAACTTCAGTGACCTGCATCTTAGCAAGATACTGTAAGGTTCCCAGGTTCCTGGGTACCTAGCCGCAGTCACGTACGAAGAGCCTGCCCGATGCGGCAGCACTACGCTCTTCAATATATCTATGAACTGCTAGCGGATGAGTTAAGGATACGTGTCTGATTACTTTGCAAGAACCGGATCGCCATGCAGCTCCGAGCAGCTTCAAGGTCTCATACAGCTAGACATCGATGGCCTCTATTAGACTCGAAAGGAGATGAGAAAGACGCCATGCTCGGTGGTCATTGAGCTGGAAATCGTCAATACAGAGTTTCACACAACAGTGACCCTAGCAACCGAAGCCCACAGGATCGGTGTGAAGAACGCATCAGATTGCGGAGGTAAGGTAGGATGAGTGACGGCTTGCCGCGAGGCCTCTAGTCAGTTCGCGAGCTGCCGCGTCTGCTGCTGAGACACCACATGGTCGGCCGTGTCTCACTACAGGTGAATTTTCTTACCGTGGCTATCGCCTATGGAGACAGAAAAAGCTCCAGGTGTTGTAAACAAGTTGGATGTACAAGACATATCTGATCGAACAGTGGACGGCAGCCGCTACATGCGTGGCTTGATGGATGTTGTCTGTTGAGAGTGTAGATCTAGTGGTGACGTGTCCCTTGTTCCGACGGGAGTTTAGAGCTACAAAAGAAGCTATAGGGGTGTCTTTACCCATCTTCGATATAAGCGACTGTGCAAGATGAGGTCAGTATCTAGATGACACAACCAACACCGTTCCTATATAGAAGAAGAGTAGAATCCTATAGTATTGAGGCTGAAGATCATACAGGACGTAGGATCTGGCCGGCGTTGATTGAACAAAGACCGGGCGTGAGACAAAGGGAGATGAACAAGCATAGTGTGGAGCCGTCTCCAGCTGCGGGCCCGACTTGTCGAGAAGCGGAGGTAGATGGTCGTCGTAAGAATTGCTTGTTGGTTGAGCATGGCCAACTTACAAGCAAAGAAGTCGCGAGCATGCAGACGGGAGACGGTGGACGCTCTCGGGTCTCCGCCAGCTCACGGAGGTTCCAGAGGGATCGAAGTCGGGGAGTCTCGATGCTGGCCATTGGCAGGCTTTGGCGGGCTGACTCGGGTGTACCTGAGGGACACAGGAGCCAATTTAACGCGATTGCAGACCGCGGGCCGAATCGTGCTGGACGAGGCTGCATTGCCGTTGCCGTGCAGTGGAAGGTGGGCCGGAGGTGCTGTCGGCATTCGTCGATGCTTTGTTCTGCTCCTATAGCTCCTATAGCAGGCTCTTTCAGTCGATGGGAACGGATGTCGAGAGCTGTTTCCTCGTGTTCCGAGATAAAGAGCAAATCGCCAGTCGCCTTCGACGACCGGTTGAGTGGTGAGCGGTGGCTTGACGAGGATCGGACGCCGCACGTGGCAAGCGCTGGCCGAGCAACCCCTGCTGGCGGTCGCGTACCTGCGCCAAGCAGGTGCGAGTCTGCTGTTTGGCGCTGTTTGGCGTTGTTTGGCGTTGTCGGCGTTGTCTGGCGCTGTTTGGCAGTGTTTGGGCGTGCGAGGCCCAATTTTAATCTTAATCTCTCGTTGCGAAGGGCAGTGAATCTGCGACGCAAGCCCGTCCGCTGTGTTGTACGGCGGATCCCTACAGCGTGCGCTGCCCTGGCCATCAATAAGAGCCCTTCTCCCCAATGCCTTGACCTCGTCTTCCATCCATCACCCACATACAATCCACGACGCGCTTTGACAGCTGCAACACTCATTCCACCTTCCTTCCAACAACACACTCCTTACTTGGACCACCACACTCTTTTGACCTTGCATTCCAATCGAGTGTTCTAGCTTGAAAGTCGCAATCTCCGTTGTTGTGGAAGTCCCGTGAAGTCTTTGTTCGTAAGTCATTCACCCTCGTCTTCAGGACACACTTCAACCGCAAACAAAGACCCGCAGAACACCCCTTCTATCCCCCACCACCTCCCTGCTTCCACCACCCATACACCTTCACACCCATACATCCATACCCTCTCACGCTCCTTTCGCACTTTGACAGTCACTCATTCAGCCGCACTCAACTAACACCGCTGGCCGGCATCAGTCAAATCGCTCCGAAGCTCGTGAACCCTCTTGAACAACAAACACAAACACAAACACACACACACTCACTCACGAACCTCACAATGAAGGCTGGTATCTTCTGCGTTGCCGCGGCGATCGCGTGCGAGTTGGTTGCTGCGCAGCCGCACCGTAAGACCCAGCCGCTCTTGAGCCACCGAGAATCGCGAAACTGACGGGTCGACCAGGTCGTCACCACCACGCCAAGCGCGACGTGGTCACCGAGATCAGCTATGTCACTGCCACTGCTGCAGATGTCATCGTCTACGTCGACGAGAGCGGAAAGCCGCTCTACACCTCTTTCGCCAACCAAGCTGCTCCGACTTCCAAAGCGCCTGCTTCCTCATCCGCCTCGTCGGTCGCGGCTGCAGCTCCCACCACCTCTGCTTCGCCGACCACCACTCCAGTAGCTCAGAGCTCCGCAGCTGCTCCGACCACTCCTACCACCTCGGCTCACGCCACTCCTGCTTCGTCGTCCGTCGCGCCTGTTTCATCTTCTGCCGCCCCTGTCGCGTCATCTGCATCTTCCTCCGCTGCACCTGCCGCTTCCAGCTCAACGTCGTCTTCAAGCGGCCACGGTATCTCGTACTCTCCCTACAACGCCGATGGCACTTGCAAGGACCAGGCCACGGTCTCCAGCGATTTCGCCAAGATCAATGGCTACAGCATGGTCCGCATCTACGGCACCGACTGCAACCAGGTCTCTACCGTCCTCACTGCTGCCAAGGCGAAGGGCATGAAGATCTTTGCCGGTATCTTCAATATCGCACAGGTCTCTGCTGAGGTCCAGACTCTGATCTCCGCTGCGTCCGGCTCCTGGGATGTGTTCGACACCATCTCCATCGGCAACGAGGCCGTCAACGCCGGTACCGCATCCGTCAGCGCCGTCGTCAGCGCCATCGGAACTGCTCGCACCCTCCTCGGTGCCGCTGGCTACAAAGGCCACATCGTTACCGTCGACACCTTTGTCGCGCTCATCAACCACCCGGAGCTCTGCAAGGCTTCCGACTACGCCGCCGCCAACGCGCACGCTTTCTTCGACGGCAATGTCGAGGCCGCTGGCGCCGGTGCGTTTGTCCTCAGCCAAGCCCAGCGCGTCTCAGCTGCTTGCGGTGGCATGAACACCGTCATCACCGAGACCGGCTGGCCCAGCCAGGGCGGCTCCAACAACAAGGCCGTCCCATCCGTGGCGAACCAGCAAGCCGCCATCGCGTCCCTCAAGAGCACTTTCTCTTCCAACATCATCCTCTTCACCGCCTTCAACGACCTCTGGAAGAAGGACAACGCCGGCACATTCGGCTGCGAGAAGTACTGGGGTATGATCAATTAGGGAGAGAGATACGAAAGACTGCAAGCGTAGTTCTACCTCATCATGTACTTTGTTCTCTGGTAGGACAAATGCAACAACCTATGCTCACATCATGTCTTCCTCTTCTTCTCTCTACTTGCTGCCACTTGCTTGCCCCTCCTCTGCCCAAAATGTACAGACGGCCGTTCGTGTGGCGGCGGCCCCTTCTGGATTCACGGGGGTCCGACCACTTCCTTTCCGAACCAAGGCATCTTTTGCAAGGTAACGCGTTTGAAGGACGTCACGCTTAAACGTAGTTGTATAAAAAAGAAAAGAAAACGCTTGAGATCGAAACACACTGCCTGGACTCTGTCCCCGTCTGTCTCTGCCGTGCTGCCCCCCGTGTCTTGACTGAAGCGGTGACGTGTCGCTCGCTCGGACGAAGCCGTCGTGATCCGTGTGGCAGCTTCGTCCGCCGCCCCTCTCTCGCGCACAACCGCCGAGCGAGCACACAGGGGAGGTGAAAGAGAGGCTCGGCGCGTCGGTGTGCTGGATGGCAACCGAAGCTAGCTGTCCCACTCGCTTGCCGTATCTAGCCCTCGTGCGCGGTGTGTCCAGAACTGAAGCTCAGGTGGAGGAGGAGGAGGAGAGAGGCGTGCGACACACGAAGGCTGCAAGCGTGGCGGGCGGATACAGACAGGACATTTTTGCGCTCTCACGACACCTGCAGGAACGATGAGTGTGTTTCGAGTCACGCAAAAAGCCGCCTGCCGTCCGTCTAGTCTCTGACGCCCCACCGGCCGACCTCCTTCATCGCCTCCTCGCCGCCCTCCGCCAAGCGCGCGTCGCCCAGCACGCCCGCCGTGCAGCGCCAGCCGTCGCGCCCGCCGCCCCACCGCAGCACCTCCTCTCTGAACCTGGCGCCGTTGGCGCGGTCGACGGCTCCGCCGCGCGCGCGCTGGAACACGTCGGCCCAGATCTTGCCCGCGATCGCCCGGTCGAACAGGTAGCTGTAGTAGGTGGCGCCGTAGCCGAACAGGTGCCCGAAGAAGCCCTGCCACGCCGTGCCCGCCGGCTCCGGGATCGACGAGTGGGCGTCGAAGATGTCGTGGTAGGCGGCCGTGCTGTCGAAGCCCGCGCGCAGCGGCAGGGCCGAGTGGTAGGTCTGGTCGAGCATCGCGAGCAGGATCTGCGACTCGGTCTCGGCCCCGGCCATGCGCCGGTCCACCGCCATGCGCTCCGCTACCATCTGGTAAGGCATCGCCGCGTCCGTCTCCCAGTGCCGCGCGTACAGGCCCAGCACCTCGGGCGCCGACGCGAAGTGCTCCATCAGCACCGAGGGCAGCTCGGCGAAGTCGGTGGCGCAGCGCGTGCCGGCCACGTTTTGCAGCGCCGTACGTCCGCAGATCGAGTGGATCGCGTGGCCCATCTCGTGAAACAACGTCTGCACTTCGCGGAAGTTGAGCAGTGTCGGGCGCGTGTTGGTTGCGGCGCGGGAGAAGTCGCAGATCAGCGCAATGGTGGGGAGTTGGTAGAGGGTGCCGTCGGTCTTGCTACGCGCGGACGCCATTCCGTCGGTGACGGCGGCTTCGCTGGTGGAGAAGGGGTGGGGCAGGGAGGATGCTTCCTCCATCTCGGAGTCCAGAATTTGGCGCGAGCAGCGGAGGGTGAAATGGGCGGGATTGGGGCTTTTGCCAGCACGCTCGAAGAGGTCGCAGTAGAGAACTGCTATGTGGCCCTCCGTCTCGTCGATTACGTCGAGCCGACGAACGTCATCGTTCCAGGTCTCGCCCGGCAGTGTCTCTTTCGGCACAAAACGGATGCCGTACAAGCGGTGGAAGAGGCGGGACAGGCCTTGCATGACGGTACCGAGGGAGAAGTAGGCGGAAAGAGAGTCAGGGTGCCTGGCGCGAGAGCGAAGGCTGGACAGTAATCGAGTGGTGTAGTAGTCCCTATCCCAAGCGTTTAAGTCGCCTGGGAAGTTCCCGCTCCGTGCATCAGACTTCTTCAGCTCCAGTAACTCCGACAACTCTCGTCGCACGCGACCCTTGTTATCCGCCGACAGCGCCTGGAGGAACGAATCAACCGCTTCCGGTTTCTGTGCCATTTTGTCCGACAACGCCATTTCCGCGAAGTTGTCATAACCCGACACCTTCGCAAGCTCGGCTCTCTTCTGCAGAAGCCGTTCCAGACGGTGTATGCTGTCCTTCGAAGCAGTCCGATTCGCCATGTATATCTCACGCCGAGTGTCTGGGTCCTCGACCGTCCTCAGGGCCATTGCAGCAGGCATGCCTATCGTTGGTAGTGTCACAGTTCCCCACCGAGTCAGCTGCCTCACCACCTGCGGATCCATGCCCTTCAACCGACTGCTCTCGAAGTTGATGTAGGGTTTCGCGGGTGCCATGTCATCTACGAACTCCGGGCCGATTTGACTGATGTCATTAGATATATCAACAAACTTCTGACGATCGCCTTCGGCCATGTCTATCGCAGACTTCGAGAAGTCTCGTATCAATATCTGGGCGACGACTTCCTCTTCCTCGCTCCATGACGCCCGCACTTCCGGTATGTCCCATGCTTTTTTCAGCTGGTCGTTTAGTCCGGTAGTAGTGTTTAATACGTTCATGTACTCGAACATCAACGCATATGCTTGAGTCGCGGCTGCTTGTATTCGTCGATCAGGATGCGTGGAACGCACAAAGTCGGACAGATCTATAACCCGGCATAAGAGATCACTGAGTCTATCCAGTTCCCTGGCCAGTACTTTGAACTCTTCTACCGTGGATGCAGCAAGGACCTTTGCCACTATCCCCTTGCATCTCTGAAGCGTAATCGAGGCAAATTCTTGAAAGCCTTCTGGTCGAGTGAGATAGCGGTTTTGGAAGAGTCCTACGTGTTGACGCGAAGGGCTTTGTTTTCGGGATGACGAGAACTCTTTCCAGAAGGGCGTTGAGTCGAAGATTTGGCGTAGAGTGCGGTCATCGTGGGAAGTACTCGGTTTGCTGTGGTCTGCAAGTGGGAGGTCTATCTCGTCCTTTAGAGAGGTGGCTGTCGCAAAGCTGCTCTTTGCTCTGCGTTGCTGCTGATACAGGCACTGAGGGCAAGTCCATCGCTGTCTTCGAAGCCTCTTGAGCATGTCTTGCACTAGTACATGTAGTTGCTCAAGACTCCGGTCATGCAGAAGCTGGGATGTGGGTAGAGATCTTATGCAGCTTACATAACCCATGCACTCGAGTTATGCTAGCTATCGCCGGATTGCAACTTTCGAGCTTCAATCTGCGACCACGCGAGTCCCCGCCCGTCCATTGAGGTCCACCACACCCTTCAATGTCCTTCCAACCTCTGCTGCGGCAGGTGAGTAGGCATTGTACCTTCGACGTCGTCTCTCTGACTCTTTGTAGCGAGCAATTGCGCCGGTAGTCCTAATGACTGGAGCCATCCTATACCCCAAGAACACCGTCCATGCGGAAAGCATGGAGCTTACACACAGCATTGTACGATTTCGATGTCTTGGATCACAGTCAGGGATAAACACAACTGACAGGTACCCTGTAGCATGACCGTAAACCCATCTACGACGACACGCCCTCTACACCTTACGCACCCCCGTCGACGCCATCAGTTCCCGACACCACCACACCACTTCCACGAACCTCAATCTCAACATCACCAACCCCAACCGACCGTCTAGCTGCCCAGATAAAACGCACCCGCCTATTCCTCCACGCCCAAGCTATGACCGCCGAAAACAAGACCAACGACCTCATGTCCCGCTTCCTGCACCTCGAATCTTCCTTCACCAGCACCATCGCCTCGCTCGCCCCGCCCAAAGAGTCCGGCGAGCACCTCCTCCCCGGCGGGATCTACGTACTCGTCGCGGCAATGGCCGGCAGCATCGTGACGCGCAACCGCAACATCCTGCTACGGGCGACGATGCCGGTAGCCGTGGGTATAGGAGCAGCGTATGCGGTTCTGCCGCTGACGACGAGGAACGTGGGAAATTTGGTGTGGTCTTATGAAGAACGATACCCGGTGATCAGGGACAACCATCTGCGGCTCCGGAATCAGATCTCCCACGTGTGGCAGACGGGGAAGGCGCACAGTCAGATGGGTTTGGCGATGGCAGAGGACAAAGTGGAGGGGGTGCGGGAGGCGGTCGAGGAGTGGGTGAGGAAGGGAAGATGAGTGAGAGTGATTCTGTATATCTGTAACACAAGAGAATAGAACCTGTCGTCAAGCCTGCCCCCCCTTCCTGGGAAGATGTGGGTTCTTTCGTGTTCCGTCCGTTTGCGGGTAGCATAAGTAGGCAGTAAGCCTTAGTGCGTTGCAGAAGGTCTACAACACCTTGTTCCTTCTATGATGCACCTTCCTTCAGCCCAGCAGCAGCAAGATCGAACGACAACAATGATCTGCGGGTCTAAGCAAATTGTACTATCCTCATCTCACGTCTAAAGGAATCCAAAAAGAGTGCAAGAGGGAATCAGAAAGAAAAGCAAAAAGAAAGCGGTGCAAACACAGTGGACACCATGTCTGTGATAAAGGGAGGAGTGCTTGAGAGAGACAGAGAAAAAGAGAAAGAGAGAGAGAGAGCGAAATAGAGCGGCCCAGTCAGGATCAAGACATGGAACGCCTACAAAAGCAACTAGAACAACATCGATTTGAAATTATCAAAGCACGGAAGCCGGCTGAAGTCGCCGACCTAGATGGATGCCCTGGAGTTATGAAGACCGCGCAGTAGAATGGCAAAAAAGTGGTTATATAAACTGGTTATAGTCTCCTCCGCCTGCTGCCAGCCTCGATCAGCACACTAGCGTCCTCCTCTTTTAACTCCGTGTCGTCCGTGGCGGTGTTTGTCCGAATTGGGACTGAGATTTGACCTGGAATGGTGTATCACAACCATTACACCACTCGCCCTCTCGTTGGAGAATCTTCTCTTCTCGACATTCAAATAGTTGAATCCCTCATTTCTCTTAGCTGGTACTGGGACATTTAGACAACACTCTTCGCTCACTTTACCCCTGTTGACTTCATGAGTCAACTCTTAACCACGCAACTCGACACCGCCTGAGCTCCCTGAGCAATTAGGAGAAGCTCGATCTCAAATCGGTGAGCAACGACAGACCAAGTAGATGCATTAAGCGTGCAGCAGATTAGACACACAATCTGTAATTCTCGAACCACCAAGAGAGCCGTCCAGATTTCTATGTTGCTTTTCACGCGCGCTTCAACGAGCGCTTCACTTTTTAGAGCGAACCTTGAAGCACGTCTTGGTAGGTCACGAGGAATGAGCCCATGTTTCACGAGAACGAACATCCGCGGGAGATGCACTCTGCGTCGTGAGACATGATTGGGGCTCTTTCACGCCATGGTCTGGGGATGCAGAGCATGATGGCAAAGAATAAGAAATGCCTCAACAATGGTTTCGAACTTGAAATGCGCTCCATATGTACTTTCGTGAGATGCTATAAGACCATTGTATGAGAAACACTGACTGAGGGAAACGTACGACTAGGTGCGAGATAGGTTGAATTCAACGCTTGTTTGACACCTAGGAGATGCGTGCAGAAAGAACAACAGCGCGCTCGCACGCGCACACACGTCTCGGGCGACGCTCAGCCTACCCCAGCCTCGGCGCGATACCCTTTGCCTTCTCCGCCACACTGTCCGCCAACGGCTTCGCCTTCTTAGCCGCCAGGTCCGCCAGCTGCTGCAGCTTCTCCTTCCTGATGCGTCGTGCGTACGCGAACAGCAGCACGAACAGCAGCTCCATGCGCTCCTTGGTCATCATGAGTAGGCCCTGCACGAGCAGGCCCTTGAGAATCTGCGGGCCGATGCCTTTGAAGAGGCCGAGCGCGCCTTCGCTGTCAATGATGTAACGCATCACTTCTACGAAGGACTTGAAGGGCTTGCCCTGCCGCGCGGGTGGGGGGCGCGATTGGAGACCGACTTTGGCGACGATTAGAGGCTGGGTCACGATTGTCGCGAGGGCTTTGGACATTGCGCCGAGAACTGTGTTGACCAGCGAGTGTCAGTACTGTGTTCCGTGTCCTTGGAAGCAACAGCGTGCGGTAATGCGGTGAGACTTACGGAATGCCTCATGAGGCTTCAAGTTCATCTTTCCAGGAAATATCACCTCCCTCAACCGCTGGTATGCGCCATACGTGATCGCTGGGTTCACGACGAGCACGAGACTAGCCTTCATCCCTCTCCACAGGCCCGTCCACCCATCCCCACTGTTCACGACCTCCCTCCCCGTGTCGATTAGGCCCTTCTTATCGTTCTTAGGCTGCGTCTGCTGCCTCGTCGTCACCACAGCAATTGGTATCGTGAACAGCTGCGCCACCGCACCAGCCACAGCGCCCAAACTCAACTCGATGGCGGTGGATGGTGAGCGAGGAACTTTCTGGTACGAGAGATACAGCGTCCGCACGACGGAGTACCAGTAGAAGTAGGCGAAGTTGGTGGACGCGACGCCGAGCAGGGAGCCAGCCATGCCGGAGTAGAGTCCGCTGAGACCTTCGTCTTTAATGATCTGCGAGATGGCGTCGGAGGTCGAGGCGTAGTGGCGGTCGTTGGTGGTGGAGGAGATATCGGTTGGCTTACGCTTGACTTGTACCTGAAGACGGGTTTTGACGCTGAGGGGGGCCGTCAGCATAGGTTCTTTGAGTGCTCATTGAAGGGGAGATGCTCTCACATGTCCAATGGGTATACCAAGGCGTTGGCGAGCACTGCGCCCGTTGCGCCTGCTACAGCAAGTCCCCATGGCGGGATCACCGCCTCTTTTGATTGAACCGCCATTTACAGCGAATCTGGTGTCTGTTGGACGTTCGAGAGGACGCAGCGGAGGTGCTGTAGCTTTCGCGGTAATCGTCGGTTATCGAGTGACGTCCGGCACGAGCGGGAGGAGAAGGGGCGGCGGGTGTACAGAGGACTGCAGAATTCGTTCTCGAGCGGTACGAAGCACTGCGATCAATTGTAGATGTAGAAGGAGAATGCGAGGTTGAAGTGTAGTCGGTAGTGCAATTGCAGCAACTACACAGACGAGATACTCCATGGGCTGGAGAACGTCTGCCGAGGTTCGCTCACCTGTCTCTGCTTGGACTAGCTTCCATGCGCGACTTAGGTTCCAGCTCCAACGTCGTCGAGTGCGGCTGCCGTGAAGCCGAGAATCAGATAAGGACCGTAAGGTATGCACCATACCTGTCAAGCTTGACCTGTCAAGCTTGGCCTCGAAACCCTGAGGCCCCTCAATGTCTTGAAACTCCGGCCGGTGCAGGAAAGGCTCACGAAGTCGCAGTTGTTGTGCCACGTCGATATGAGTTCTAGTGGCATCGACGAGCTTGGGGAACGGTCGCTGGTGAGTGACATCTACCCTCGTATCTAATCTCTCATACTGATCATCTCAGCGTCTACAAACCCGTATTCCAGCGGCTGCGGATCGAAACGAAGCACTCGATCTCGCCATCTCTGCGGCCGAACTGTGCATGAAAGCCTTGAAGCTGGCTACGGATGCCGGTCAGAAGTCCGATCTGAGTCTGAGGGCTCAGGCCCTGTTGAACGAGGCAGAACGCATCAAGACGACGAGAGATTGGCGTCTTCCCGTGTCTTCGGGGTCCACCGTCGTTGACCCGCCCACGCCTCAGAGCGCTGCAAAGATCAAGCGACTAAAAGAGCCTAAGAGCACCCGGGAACTCACGAAGACCGAGGAACTGCTCATACTACGAGCCTCGAAATTGAACGGTTTCCTGTTCCCGCCCTGGAAGAAGCCTCCGGATCCAAGCGAGTTTGAACTGCAGGATGGTGAGGACCTCTTCTTGTATGCTGGCAGCTTGAGCATTGAACAAACCGTACTTGCACTGACCCTGAGCAGAGACACCTCAGAACCGCCTCTGTCATCTCTGCAGCTAGAGGTCCTTGATGGCTGGAAACGCGCTTCTGATGCGTTGCCTCCACCATCGTGGTTCCCGGGAGGAAGATCGAATCTTGGGCCAACCATGCACTTCACGCGAAGGGTTGACCTGGTGCAAGACGCAGCAACGGACTGCTCTGTAGTTGCCAGTTTGTGCGCAGGTACGGCTCGAGGTGAACGTGGTCATACCAAAGTGAGCCGTAATTCATCTGTTGCCCTGAATCGTCGCTGATCCCTACTGGAGATACTGTCGTCGGTGATCTACCCATATGACCAGCAAAATCTGAGACCGACCATCTCGCCCAACGGCAAGTATGTTGTTCGGCTAAATTTCAATGGCTGCTACCGAAAAGTGATCATTGATGACCTGCTGCCTGTATCGAAGACCTCACGAGTGCTTCACGTCATCGACCGTAGAAATCCTGGCTTGTTGTGGCCTGCTCTGATCGAGAAAGCGTATCTGAAGGTTAGAGGCGGTTACGATTTTCCAGGAAGTAACTCCGGCACAGATCTCTGGATACTCACTGGATGGATACCGGAGCAGGTCTTCCTACAGAGGTGAGTGACTCTCACATGCCGCGGCTAGGAAGCTCACAGTCTATAAAGTGATGAACTTGTTCCAAGCCAGCTGTGGAAAAGAGTTCACGGCGCTTTCACCTATGGAGATGTCTTGATGACCATGGGCACCGGAAAGATCTCGAATCGTGCCGAGAGGGAAATCGGTCTTGCTGGAGAGCATGATTATGCCATACTGGACATGAG
This sequence comes from Cryomyces minteri, assembly GCA_005059845.1. Taxonomy (NCBI): domain Eukaryota; kingdom Fungi; phylum Ascomycota; class Dothideomycetes; genus Cryomyces; species Cryomyces minteri. The sequence continues at coordinate 717 of NAJN01000989.1, read as the reverse complement.
AGAATTTGGCGACCAGAAGCTGTTGTTGATCAAGAATCCTTGGTGTGAAGGCACATCGTGGCGAGGAAGTATCGCAAAATCGACTGCCGAAGCAGACGGAGATGCCACGGCTCAGTCAATCCATGAGTTGTTGAACGCACATGCTGAGCTTACCCCCGGAACGTTCTGGATGGACCTCAATAACATCATTCGGCACTTCGAGTCAATCTACCTAAACTGGAACCCGGGTCTGTTCACTACCCGTGAAGACATACACTTTCCCTGGGATCTTTCTACGCAACAAGACTGTCGAGGATCCATCGGATGCTTTATCAACAATCCACAGTTTGCCATAACATGTAGAAAGGATGATCCTGTATGGCTTCTGCTTTGTCGTCATCTCAAGGACAATACATCTTCGATCCCCTCCGAGCATGGTTCAAGAATTGTCAGCAGTGGCGAAATGACAGGCTTTATAAGTCTATACGCATTCGGGCAGCAAGGAAAACGTGTTCTTCTCAGTGACAATCCTCTGGAACGCGGTCCATATGTCGACTCCCCACAGACGCTCCTCAAACTGAATCCGACGGAAGATTGTACTTACACAATTGTGCCGTCTGAGCAGGACCTTTCGCCGACCCTTCATACCTTCACTCTGTCAGCTTTTGCAAGGTCGCCGATCCTGCTAGCCGAAGCAGCACGGAAGTACACTTGTCAAAGTGTTGCCAAAGCGGCTTG
>NAJN01000988.1:0-14903 GCA_005059845.1 Cryomyces minteri | reverse complement strand
CCAGCACTGCCGGTGATTGTGAACATCCTCTCGCCTGACTCGTCGTGAGGTGCCTTGGCAATCGAGATACGCGCTCCAGAACTCTTTCTGATCTCGCTGATCTTGCTGCCTCCACGGCCAATGATGCATCCCACCATGTCTGCCGGAATGCTGATGTTCTGGGTCTGAATCTCCTCGCCGTCTTCAGTAGTGGTAGGAGGGGGAGGCCTGTTCACGGCGTCCGAACCGGAGCGACGATTGTAAGTGGGAGGGGCGTCGTTGAAGTCTGCCCCGTTTCCAGTGCGGTTGAACGACCGATTTCCGCCACTGTATGTCGAACCACCGTTGGCTAGGGGACCTGCGCCAGCCTGGACTCTGACTGCTGGGTTGTACAGGACTGTGCCGTACCCACGCTGTTCGTCGTCGATCAGGCATTTGCCAATCTCCCAGACGGCTTTTTGGATGCCATCGGGTGTGCCCTGAACTTCGACGATACGCTCGGTCGACTGCGGCAGCATCTCCTTCTGAGCGACCATTCGGACACCAGACGCATCCTGAATCTGCTTGATTTTCAGGCCTTGCCGTCCGATGATGGTACCCATCTGATTGTGGGAGATCAGGAGGCGGACAGCTATAGATAAGGAGTTAGCTCCGACCTCGAAACCGAAAGAACGGGTATCAAGGCGGATGACTTGAAGTGCGGAAAGACTTGAATGCGCAAGCATGCGCTAGCCGCTGAGACCCGAAGAATAAACTTGCTCGGGGATTGGAAGAAGACTTTCACTGCGAGACCTACGATGCGTATTCGGGTTGTTGACGACTCCGCCCATACCCATCTGAGGAGCGCCCTTCAACAGTCCATCCGCGACAATACCGTATGCTTGCGAAATGCCGTCCAAAGCACCCGTGACCGTGAGCACTCGGTCGTGAACGCCTTGGACGACCTTGCTCACGCCAGCCCTGACACCAGTCTTGTCGCGAAGATCGGCAACGTTCTGGCCAGCCTTGCCGATGATGACTCCCGCTCCCTTCGAAGACACGATGGCGCGGAGGGTCAGTTGCACCTCAGCGTATTCTTCTTCGGTCTTGGGCGGAGCATCGTCGTTGACATTTGCTCGGGCAAAGGCCTCGGTCACGTCACCGACATCTTGATTAGCTCCTGCTTGGGCTCCCTCGGCAGACATCGTGTTCTAGAGTGTCAAATGACGCGACGGAGGATGTTCGAGTCGAGTTGTGAAGGGGTCGGATAGGCGAACGACGCGGCCGCAACTCGACACGATAGAGTGCGGCGGTACGGTTTGCGGAACTACCCGAGAAGGAGCAGGTGAAGAGTGTCGTGAAAGACGAAGGTGCTACGGAACGGCAATGTTAGCGCATATACGACATGCAACTACTCGTTGCATCGGTGATAACGATTGGATTCCAATGGCATGAGCGAACGCGTCTTGGCACTTACAGTGTCTAGGGGCAGATGGAGAGACGAACGGGAGGCGGGTGGGAGGTAAGAAGGTTGGTGGGCGAGAGGGGGAGGAGCTGGTGTCGACGCGGATGCGTATTGCGAAGAAGAGGGCGCGAAAGGATATTTTGGTGAAGTGCGGTGAGAGCGGAAGTTTTGGGAGACGGGCAGTCGCAAAATGTGGCGATGACAGGGATCCCTGTTAATTGCGGTTCGTAGCGAGGTGACTACCATCATTTCACATGAAGTTTCCAACCTCAACTACCAAGTCCTCTGTCCTAACTTAGGCGAGATGAGGGCCGATACTGGTTGCTTGTTGTCTACAGGGTGCAAAGGGTTTGTGTTTGTGGGAACACGAACGCAGGGTAATGTGGGTAGGCACCCCATCTCGATAACGAGTCTCCAGCAGACTACGACTTGATGTCCAGTTCCAAAACATAGTGCACGTGTTCACGGACAACTCCCACCAAGGCACCACAAGGAACACCAGAGACACCTCTAGTCTCCTGCAAAAGAGAGCGGTACCTCCTACTTCTGTGCCTCGAAGACTACCTTCTGGACTTTCATCTTGTCGAATAGGTCGTAGCCCTCGACCGCGTCCGACAGAGGCATTATCTTGTCAGACATGAAACCGAGGAGGTGTTGCTTCTCCTCCAACTTCTTGAGCGCCTGTGGGAAGATCGACCTTACGGGACACCTGCCCATCTGGATGCGTAGGTTCTTGCCGTACGCCTGGTTGCCGGTCCATGGAATCTGCAACAGTGAGATTAGTCTTCCCATACCTCGGTAGTTTTGGGACAGTCCGTCTTACCTCTCCGTTGTGCACACCGACACTGGAAATGATTCCCCACGGTCTCAGGAGCTCGAATCCCATCTTCAACGCCGGACTCAGTCCTACGACCTCGATCACGACATCCGCGCCACGGCCATCAGTCAACTCCTTGACTCTCTTGTCTAGTCCTTCCCTGTCGGTCTGGAAGTTCCACGGCTCAGCCCCGAGGCTCTTGGCCAGATCTAGCCTCGACTGGATGGAGTCGACGGCTAGTAGATGCTTCGGCTTGTAGTCCTCTGCATTGATCAGCGCGCACAGTCCCACAGGTCCGCAACCGATGAGCACCACAGTGGCCTCCTTAATTTGCTCAGGTGTGAGGAGCTTGAACGCATTGTTCGCCGCGTACCATCCAGTAGGGAAGATGTCCGCCATCAGCACCAGCTTGTCCTTCTGGATCTCCGGTGGCGCTTTCATGACTGTGGTGTCGGCGAACGGGATGCGTACGAACTCAGCTTGGCCGCCGTCGAGAGTGGCGGTACCGAAGAGCAGGCACTTGGAGCAGCGGGAGGAGTAGCCGTTTATGCAGTAGAAGCACTCGCCGCAGGACGTAGTGAAGGGCGACACGACTGTGTCGCCTTTCTTGAAGTTCTTCACGTCAGAGCCAACCTCCTCGACTGTGCCGGTGAACTCGTGGCCCATGATGAAGTCGGTCGGGCTGGGTTGGTGCCCGCGGAAGACGTGGAGCTCACTGTTTGTAAGGGACACATCTTAGGAGTTGTTTCGATTGACTCGTCATCTGAGCAGTCTCACTCACCTGCCGCATAGTGCTGACCACTCCACCTTAACGATGATGTCTCCGTCATCCTTCAGCTTAGGAACAGGTCGCTCTTCGATCTGTACTTTGTGCGGCCCCTTGAAGATGACTGCCTTCATTGTGTCCTTTGCCATGTTTGGTGGTAGGTGGTTGCCGATTAAATGTCTCTCTTCACTCTGGAGGATAGTGGATTTGTTCAAGAAGGCGCTTCGAAAGTAGAGGAGGAGGTGTAGGCAGCGTCGAGACAGGTGTTGTGATCATCTTGAAGTACCCAGTCGCGAACGTTATATTCAATGAACTGCTTCCTCGGCTTTATGACACTGCGGGGTGGTGGGGTTGTGGTTTGGCGCTAGCTGGCCCGCTTCCGGGTTGCCTGGAAGTCGCTGAATGACTTGATGCTGAGTCGAGAGTCGTTCGGGGATGTGATACATACAAAAGCTTTGGATCAAGAAAGCTTGCATAGGTGTGTGTTCTTGTTGAGGCTCAGATGCCTTCCACCACTACACAAAAAGTTTCCGAGCGCAGGCAGCGAGAACGTACAGCACCTTTATGAACTCCCCGATCCGTGCCTGACCCGTCCGAAACCGTTAATACCGTCCGAATCCATCCCCACTAAGTACTCCATTTGAGTAGCAGACCGTGAAATGTGTCGTAACGTCCCTGTCGAATAGACGTGTCCCCGACCGCATGGTTAGGCCTGATCGCCGTCTTGTGTATCCTCAACTCTGCAGTCCAGGGACTAACCCCCCGGTCAAGTAACCGTACAGAGCAGTTCAGCCTCGAGGATAAACTTGCCCTCCTTGTATTTCTCCGTCGGCTCGAAGGCCTTGTCGTACTTCCAGCCGACAGTCTCCTTGCACTGTTTGCAGGAGATGTCGCGGACGACGTGTCGGCCGGTCGTCATGTTGCGTTCGCCGGCCTCGCCTTGGTCAAAGTTGACTACAGAGTTGAAGAGGTAGGCCTTGCCATGCTGGCCTCGGAAGTTCTTTCCGTGGTACGTATCAGCGACGTGTTCCAAAATCGTTGCCGCAGATGGTAGAACTCAAGTGGAGGTATACTGACCCGGCTGAGTATGTCATCATGATTTGCTAGATGTGTCTTGCAGTTTTTGCAACCGTAGATGCGGTGGGAGTTGAGGTAGACGTTGTACGATAAGCCCATGATGAGATGATGCGGTGAAGAAGAGTGTGAAGGGTCGGATTAAACCTGAAGGCGGTCGACCCGGCTACGTCTACCGTATACTGACCGTGATGGTGATGAGAGCGAGTCTCGAGGTAACTTGGCGGCAGTCTTGTGTTTTGGGATTTAGGCAGCTGAGGCCCGTCTCTCGTGTTGTTCAGCTCTCTTGACGTACCAAGGCTTGTAGGCTCTGTAGGTGGGGAGTGGAGTAAGCCAGAGATCAGGCTGCCTGTGCAACGTCCACTCTAGTCAGCAGCGACGTCCACCTGGCAGCATGGAAAGCCTCTAGATATGCAAGGTCATATTCACCCGCCCTCGAACTCGAGCTTGTCGCAAAGAACCCGGAGATGGAGATGTAGTAGCAGTTGACTCCTCTGGCCTTGATTGATATGCGAGGACGGAGATGGTCTTCCCGTCGGGTGGCTAATGCTGCCGATTAGCCTTCGTACTGCCTCAGCGGCCTCACCCTGGAGTACAGACGCTGTGAATGAGTGCTGAGGTCGTTTCTGGCAGTTGTGCAAGGTGACCAGTTGCTGTTGCGAACCTAAGGCTCGAACTGGTAGGGGCACAGCGGTGCAGGAGTGCACAGAAGGCGGGGCAAGGTCCGGGTGGAGATGTCTCACCACGTGGCCACGATGGACGAAGTGAAGGGTTTCAGTCAGAGTCACGATGCTCCAGAAGACTCAGATCAGCCCTTCCAGATTCGCGTGTCAGCTTGAGCAACAAGGTGCGAAGTCCTCGGGCTGGGAGGTGCGTCGGCGGTGCCCCAGAGCGGGCGGGTCAGCGCTCACATCAAGAGCTCCGCGATCGATAAGGTAGGGCTGGAGACGCCAAGCTCAAGGAGGTATAGTGCTGATCGTCAGGCACGATGGGACCTTGTTGCCAGATCGCAACTGTACATTTACACATTCCCTTGCCTCGAGTGTTTCTGAGCATCTCACATCGCATTGCATTGCGTTGTCTGTCCCTCTTGTGGTTGCAGCCGTCGTAAGATGTCGTGAATTAGATCTCTTACTCCTAGCAGTCCTTCCTTTGTCTCCAATCCATTCGTCATGGCACGCCAGCCGCAGCCCCCGACAGCGATGAAGCATCCAAATGGGAGAAGCGCCAACGGGAAGATTGAGTGTGCCAACGGGAAGACCGAATATGCCATGGGCATGGTGCAGGAAAGTCACCCACCGGCTGCGAAAGAAGCAGGCTTGCCCCAGCTGCTCGTCTGTGTGGGAGGAATCTACGCTTCATTGTACGCGACGGGAGAAATCCATGGCTCGATCCCCTTTTACACGCTGCAGGCTGATTGCGGTCCAACAGTCTTTCCTGGGCACTTTTGCAAGAGCGCATCACCACCACGACTTACGGCCCTCCCTCATCTCCCGAGACATTCACCTACTCCGTTTTCCTCAACACGATCCAGTCCGCCTTCGCCGCGCTGACCGGCTACGTCTACCTCCTCTCAGCGTGCCGCTCCAACACCGCCGCACCATCTATCTTCCCCTCTCGCGCCATCCTCGTCCCTCTGACCCTTGTGGCCGTCACCTCCTCGCTCGCATCACCGTTCGGCTACGCCTCGCTGAAGCACATCGACTACATCACGTTCATCCTCGCCAAGTCGTGCAAGCTGCTGCCTGTCATGGCGCTGCACATCAGCATCTTCCGCAAGAAGTACCCGCTGTACAAGTACGGCGTGGTGGCTCTCGTCACGGCCGGCGTGGCGGTCTTCACGCTGCACCACCCCGGCTCGTCTAAGAAGAAAGGCAGAGTCGAGGGCAGCAGCGCGTGGGGGCTGCTGCTGCTGAGTATCAACCTGCTGTTCGACGGCTTGACAAACAGCACGCAGGACTATATCTTCACGGCCTTCAAGCCGTATACGGGACCGCAGATGATGTGCGCGCAGAATATCATGAGCACGGCGCTGACCGTGACGTATCTCCTGCTGTCGCCATATCTTGCGACGACGGGGTTCGGAGCGTACTTGGGCATGGAACTCGGCAAAGGCGGTGGAGAGTTCGGACAAGCGTTGAACTTTGTCACCAGACATCCCAGCGTCGGGTGGGACGTCCTCGGCTTCGCGGCGTGTGGAGCCGTTGGACAGCTGTTTATCTGTGAGCCGTGACTTTCATCCTACGCGAGTACGGCATCAAGCTAACAACCAGCCAGTCTACACGCTTTCGAATTTCTCGTCCCTCCTGCTCGTCACAGTGACGGTGACGAGGAAGATGTTGACGATGATGCTGTCGGTGCTCTGGTTCGGGCACCGGCTCAGCGGCATGCAATGGGTTGGCGTGGGATTGGTCTTTGGCGGCGTGGGCGCTGAAGGGGTTATTCAGAGGAGAGAGAAGGCTGCCAAGGAGAGGGCGAAGAGGGCGAGCGGGAAGAGGGCGCTGTGAGCCACGGTCTGTACGAAGCTACCCTCCAGACGTGACAAGAGCTGGTACGCCTTGAGCTTCGGAGGCCACTATCAGATATCGCCTCTTGGGCGCCGCGCATTAGTGTACAGTCTGATCCCTTCACGTGTCGTGAAGCCACCACGACATCTTCGGCGCCCAGCATGGTGCTGAAAAGCAACTCGTCAATTGAGGCGGCGCGGACAGGCTGCGGCTAGTCACGAAAAAATCACTCCAACGTCCTGCTTTCTTTCGTCAGGCCGGGGTTCAGATCTCCGTGTGCTTTGCGCCAGATCGTGCCCCCTACCAGAGTGCACGACGTTGCACGATCACGGCCATGTAACGGTGACTGTCGTCTCCTCCGTCCGTGGAAACAGCTCATGGAATAGCCTTGCTGGTCTTTGGCCCGCTTGGGAGTTGTGAAGAGACTAGATGCGGCCATGGCTAGCAGACGGCTGGAGATTTTGTCCTTTCAGGCACGAAAGTCTTCGCTGGCCAGTGTCAGGGTGATGATGGAATTTGTTGCCGTCGACAATTCAGGAGCAGAACACGGGATGGTTTGGGGAGAGAAAGGTCAAACAAAAGAATTTACGAAATGCAAAGGAAGTGAGCGACGCGGCGATGCTCGCTTGTTCGCTGTTATTGTCCTCTCCAGGTTGATCTGCGCTCGTCGTTGGGAACAGATCACAACCGCTTACAGAACCGTTACAAAACTCCCTCGCCAAACCATGGACGCGTCTCAAACCCAAATTCCGACATGGAGTGGAAGCTCGAGGTCTTCATCACTGCATGAAACCCGCCTCTTTTAGCTTCCGTACCGTTTCCGGACCCCTGAGTGCGATCTGCTCCATCAGCCGCCAAGGCACGTCCATCATGTCCATCACGACCTCGACAACCTTCACGCCCGTCGGATCCTGCACGCTAGGGTCGTTACAGATAGCTTCGAACTCCTCTTTCGTCGTTGCGTGGTGGAAGTTAGACGTGGCCTCCGATTTTGAGGCACCGAAGAGAGACAGCATGTGCGAGTAGTCGTACGCGACGATGTCGTTGTACGGTTGTCGTGCCCCATGGATGACCCTTTCGATGGTGTAGCCAGCGTTGTTGATGATCATGATGATGGGTTGGAAGCCTCGTGCAATCATGGTACCGACTTCTTGAATTGTGAGTTGCAAGCTTCCGTCACCAGTGACGAGAATTGTCCGGCCTCGGCTTTTGCCTTGCTCTGCGTGCAGCTCGGAAAGGGCGACGTCTGATCCAAGTGCGGCTGGCGTACAGTACCCGATACTGCCGTAGTATGTTTGGGTGATGAATCTACCGTGTGAATTAGTGTATTTGCAAAACACCTTCCAAATTGTAGCGAGATTAATCTCCTGTAATACGGAGAGGTTGAAGATCACGCGCAACTCACATTACATCCTTGGGGAATGTAGCATCAGGCAGACCAAATGCTGCAGTGCCAGTATCAGCAAGCAGGACATCTCCGGGCCGTAAGAACGCAGCGATCCGATCCCAGATATACGACTGCGTTATGTGCTTTGCATCTATGTCCTTCGCCGCAGGCCGTGATCCAAGACGTGGCTTTGGCGCCTTCGGGAGAGAGCTCTTCGTAATGGTAGAAGCAAGACGGGCCAGGAGTGGCTTCATATGAACATCAAGCCACTTCTCGCTCCCAATCTTTGAGAACTGTCAGATGTGGTACTGATGAGGGGCGAGATTGGAAACGCACTACTACACTATGGGGGTTGATCTGGATGCACTTTGCGTCATGAAAAGTCCTCGTGAATCCGCCAGAGTTTGTATCGCTGGGTATAGAGCCGAGTACCAGGGCCAGGTCACTCGCTTCAACCGCTTCGTAGAGACCGGGAGTGCTCACTCGGCCGTTGTAGATGCCTACATAACTCGGATGAGTCTCATCAATGATAGTCTTACCCATGTTTGCTGCATAGGTAGGGAATGCCAGGATGTCGACAAGCTTCGATGCCTCTTTTTTGGCGTTGTGGCGATGTACGAGAGCGTCTACAAAGACTAGGGGATTTTTGGCTTGGTAGATGGCGTCGAGGATGGCGTCTATCGCTTCTTTTTCTCCTCTCTCGTTGACAGGCGGGGTGATGTCGATCTTGGTTTCGAGCAGGCTTTCTGGGACCTGCTTCATGACCATATCAATGGGAATGAAGATGTATACGGGAGCGGATTGAAGAAAACAGTCTCGGATTACGCGCTGAGTTCGTCAGAAAAGGACACACAGTTGGCGGTTCGCACCTTACATCTATCTCTGCAGGCGCGGTCTTTTCGTCCAGGAGCTCGGCGGCCGCGACTCGGGCGGGTTCTGACATCTTGTTGTACACTTGGTGATCCGGCGTAGGGCCAATGGAATGATGTATCATCATGTGGTTCCTCTGCATCTTCCTTGACGTCTGTCCAACTACGTGGATCAGTTTTACCTGCTCGGTCATGGCACCAGCAACGCCGTTCAGAGCACTGAGCTCTCCTGAAGTAGTTTCAGCCTGCATTCTTGGGCAAGGCCTGAGGAAGCTCACCAACACCATGAGTAGTGACCACTGTAAAGAGGAAATCAGCAGAAGTGGGTCGAATGGCGCGCCTTTGTTACAGGTCTCACATACGGCATCCCGGTACCCCTTTGACTCTTGCGTATCCATCTGCTGCATAGGCAGAATTCAGCTCATTTGCATTGCCCACTATCAGACGAAGCCATCAGTCTCGTGATCCCAGATGAGAAGCTTTCGACCACTAACTCCATCTGAGACCTGGCACTTCATAGATGTAGTCGAGAAGCTCAAGGTTGAAGTCTCCGGGCACGCCCTGTGCAATGTCTTGTCAGCTGCTGCCTCTGGAAACACAAAATAACGTGACACTCACCATCACACTGCTGATGCCAATCTCCTTGATCCTGCACGTGTCTTAGCTGTCGCCGTCTGTTTGGAACACTGCAGGAGGGCGTGATCAATGTCAACACGGCGGCCGTACCTTCTCCACAAGTATAGTCCAAGAGGAATAGTAGCCATACTCAATGAGCAAATGTCAAGCTGTTGTATATAGCAATCCAAGCGAAATCAACCATGGAGTGCGGTAAGCAGGGCAAGCAACAATATATAATGTTGTTGAGGATAGCCGAAGGGAGTGATTGCTGGATCCGGACTGCAAGCTGACTCTCGGTCATCGGCCTTCAATAGTCGTACGCTTACTACCATCTATATACTGCAAGCCCACTACAAACGGAGCCAATGTTCAATCCTATGACCCAAGTAGTGTAGTTTTTCAGGCCGTATAGCCTGCATTCACGGATGGCATGGCGGTTGCGACGACATCTGACGTCCGCTTGTTGGTCTAAGCCGCCCGCTTAATCACGGCTTACAACCACACAACACCAACAAAACACGTGAGGCGCTTTCCGTCAACTGTACGGAGCCATAGGAAGTTTCGATAATCCGGTGGATCATCTGTGGGTCTTATGGGACATTTACTAGGTAACACTCGACAGTAGTACGAAACGACACAGAGCCATGTACTGCTATGTCCAGGTTTGCGTATACATGAAGTCGCTGAGTTAACAAAGTCTGTAGTTTAATACGACCAAAGCAGCGAAATTGCCGCAGATCCTACGACCTCCCCTCAGGAACACTGATCTCCGTTGTCCCTTCCAGACTGTGAGTCTTTGCCTCCTCGTATGTCGCCATCTTGAAGTTGTATGGCAGCTCAAAATCGGCTTTCGGGTCACCCTTGCGCGGTAAGAAATCCACAACTAGAGACTCCTTGACTGCGAAGACGGCATCGTCTGTTATGTGCTTGTCACGGCGGTCAAAGATCTGGGTCACTATGGGTTTATATCCCGGGGCGGAAACCTTGATACAACACATCAGCAGACGGCCTCCCTTATGTACATTGAATGGTCTTTCACTCACGATGAAGTGAATGTGTGCAGGTCTCATGGGATGCCTGTCAAGCAATTGCAGAATCTTTCCGGCAGGTCCATCGTCAGGAATTGGATAGCTCGTAGGCCTCAGGCAGTAGAAGTTGTATTTTCCGTCCTTCCCAGTGGTGAATCTACCCCTCAAGTTCATGTCCACTTGATCCGGGTCCTGCTGCTCGTACAACCCGTTGGGCGCAGTATGCCACACGTCCAGCTCTGCACCCTCGATTGGCTTCCCAGTCAGATAATCCGTTACGGTTCCATGCATGAATGTGTGGTCGCCGTTCTCTATGCCAGTGACGGTGGTTTCGCCCATCTCGCGTCTGGGGGCGTCTTTTCGCCAGAAGGGTCCCAGAATGGCTGTTGTGGTTGGTTCGTCTGCCGCATCGGTTGCTAACTTGTAGGTGATTTCATCCACTAGTGACTCGAGTCCCAGGATATCGCACACGAGTTGGCCCTCGTTGCGGCGGTCGTCGGACATGCGGCCCGCTTCGTTGATCTTCAAATCGTCAGAAAGTGCTCTAAGGTAATGCTGGAGGCACTGTAGAGCAGCATCTTCCGGCGTGTCGTCTGATGTGCCTAGATGGCCTTACCATTTCCACACCAGCCATCCACTCGTCCACTGTGATCTCATTCTCTCTCGCAAAGTCATGCAGATGCGTAATCAAGCTGGCAAAGACTTTCCGTATCCTTGGAGAAGCCTTCGGCCCTGTTGCGTTTATGACATTCTGAGTGAAGGTGGGATCGAACTTGGAGGTGCTCTTAGTGCTGTTGCCATTGGCAGTGCTGTTCGAGTTACTCTGCTCCCCAACGCCATGTTCTTCTGGGACGAGCTGCAGAGGCTCGTTGATCGTGTCTGCGGTGGCCATGATGACTGAATAACGCCTGAGGTTCTAGATGATGCTCTAGCTTGCCCGAATGGAATACGAGGTGAGGTACCAAAGCTGCACGAGAGCTGAGGAGTTTCAGTCTGGTGGGAGGTCGGTAAGGAGAAGAAATGTACCCATTGCTAAGCAAGTGGGTGCTTGTCTGCGCTACAGAGCCTCTGTTATCTGACTGTGGTACACGATGGTCCTGCGGGGAAGGAAGGCTTCCTCCTCGGAAGCTGCACCTTATGTCCTCCGGAAGCGTTCCACGGCAGAGCATCCAGGTTTGGGTGTATGTTAGGGACAGGCATGAACGAGCAGAGTTGCCAGGGCTGTATGTTTCGCTGAGGCATTGCCACTGAATTACACTTACAAGCAGTGTAGAGGTGTCAATATAAGGACTGCCTGCGGTTCAAACGGACTTGGCACATTTTGCATCAGGAAGCAGCTGTATACTCTCCAACACGTAGACTTTGTGACAGCTGAAAATCAGCCAGACTGAGGTCTAACTGACTGTAGGGGGTTCTCGAACAGCCGACCGAGAAGGTTACGATAGTTACTTGAGCGTCTATTGGAGTTGAGTAGGTTTGTTGCTTTACAACTGCCCTAAGATTGGGGTCCATTAGATTCTGCCTCACAATGCCGCCCACCCTCACAACCTCACCTCCAAAGCAACACAGCTTCGGGCGAGCTTGGAGAGCCTCTCAGTCACACGACATGTCTTCAGGCTATGGTCTCGCAGGAGGTACGTCTTCAATTCCTTTACAAGTCCCAATCGAATACGCCATCTGTGCTCTGTCCTCCCAATTGAGCGACCCAAGGAGCTTGCAAGCCAGACACCTTATCGACCATGAGAGCCGCATTGAGAACGCTCACTGACACACGATCGAACACACGTACAGGCCCCTCACGCTGCTTCCCCTTCTGGCAAGAAGTCCTCGCCTGCTATGTTGTAAACACGACCAACGAGGATGCCAGCGGCAAGAAGAAGTGCGCGCCCGTGCTAGAAGACTACTACGAATGCCTGCACCACAAGAAAGAGGTATGTATACTCATTACACTTCCGCCCACTCTTCCTCCCACTCGTCACCCAGGGCTCTCAGTCGCAGCCGACTTCGATACCGTGCTCTGCCCAGGGTACCTCCATCGCTGAGACAAGTCGCTGACGGTTTCTGTCCACTCTGCTCAGGCCGCCAAAGTCCGCGCCCTCCAGCACGCCTACCGCAAAGCGCAGTCCTCCCAGCCCCGCGACGACGCACCCAGCGCTGGGCAGATCCGCAGTCTGGGACTGTTGGATGCAGGCGACGAGGCTAAGGATATGAGGGAACCGAAGTTGGTGGGAAAGGTGATGCCTAGACACACGAACGATGGGGTTGCGTGAGGCCGGGGAAGGGATGTTGCGGAGTTCCAGCGTGTTGTATATATACGTACAAGTGCGAAGGCCGTTGCCAGTAAGTGGAAGTGGGCTCCGGGAAGAGTACTTGACGTGAGACGAGAGTGAACCGTGACAGCATTACAGTTCTGTGGACTATCTCTCCACTTCTATGGGGGACTGCATCAAGGCCAAGTATGAACGGCTTTGACATCCTTACCCGTTGTCTTCATACAAGCTCTTTCTGTTCTACAACCCTCTATATACCTCTCCCTTCTCTCGTCTTTGTTGGTTGTGTGTCCCACGTTCTCCACTTGCTACCGAAATCCATGTGATTTGGCGCTGTGTTACTCTTGTTATTCGTTCTCCAACATCTCAGTCTATTGGAGTCGTCTCCACCTCACCGTGCAGCCCCATCGCGCCTCGACTGTCGAGCATGTGTTGAGCTAAAATACGGTTTCCTCGTATTGAGCTAGAATACGATTTCCTCATCAACTGCATTACTTCTTCACTCTCTTCCTCGTAACAAGTCCATCCAACGTCGCCTGCCCCCTCTCCCTCTTCAGTCCTCGCTTCCCTATGTCCCCCGTCCCTACCTCCGAATTCTTCGTATCGTCCCCCTCCCCATCTCCACGCTGCCCCACATCCTCCGTACGATCCCCCTCAATCATAGCACCCGGCAACCCGCCCTCACCCTCCGTCGGGCCCTCCGCAGCATCATCGAACAGCTTCCTCCAACTCCCATCCAGCACCCGCGGATCGTTTCCATACAGACCGACCTTATATGCGTTCTTCATCGCCTTGAGACAGACCTCCCTCCTCTCCGCAAAATCGAACATCGGCCTCGGATACGTCGTATACTCACCCTCCGTCCCGCACTCCTCGCCCTTGACCAGACACCCCGCCTTCCGCTGGTCCGCCAGCGGCGCCTTCCATGGCTCGTAGATATATCTTACCGGGTATTCTTTCAACTCCGGAACGTACCTGCGCACGAAGTCGCCGTCCTTGTCCCACTTCTGCGGAAACGCGACGGGCGAGTACACACGGTAGAACATGCTGTAGAATGCGACGCACGCCAGCCACTGCCAGTTCCCGGCATTACTCGCCGTCTCGTGGTCGATGAGCCACTCCTCAAACACCTCGGCGCCGCGCTCCCAATCTATATAGCAGCCCCCACGCGTCAGGAAGCTCGCCACGGCGTGTCGGCCCAGATGGTGGATCCAGCCCTCGAGGCGCAGCTGCCGCATCAGCGCGTCGATCCAGGGGAAGCCCGTGCGGCCGTGCTTCCAGCGCTGGAACCAGCGCTCGGCGTTGGAAGAGTCGATGGCGTAGCCGCCGGTGATGAGGCGGGTGTCGGGGGAGATGTGCGAGGGCAGGTGCCAGGGGATGAAGCGCGCGTGCGAGTTGTTGTAGGTTTGCGCGAAGGAGTAGCCCAGCGCGGCTTGCGCGCCGAAGTACATGTCGCGGAAGAGCAGCTGCCCCGTCAGCGAGGTGGGCGGCTGGCTTGCGTGCCGGCCGTAGGCAGAGACGACGTCTTGCACGCGCCAGTAGAACTCGCGCACGCCCACGGAGCCGAAGTGCAGGTGGGGCGAGAGCAGGGTAGTCGCTTGCGGCTCGAAGGCTGTGGGCGCTGTTTTGGGCTTCTCGAAGGTCGCCGTGTAGTCTTCGTTCGCGATGATGGAGTCGAGCATGCGCAGCGCTATGGTCTCACCGCCGCGGTGGGGCGTTGTTGCTGGCTTGAGTCCGAGCTCTTGGAGAGTTGGGGGCGCGAAGTCGGAGCCGGGGCCGGAGATGCCGCTAGAATAGGATTTTTCGGTGTCGTTGCGCTGGATATCGTTGACGTCTGGTTGTTGAGGAGGTTGCTCTTGTTCGAAGTCTAGGGGCGTGTCGCCTGGGTCTGGGAGCGATGTTGGCGCTGGAGTTGGGCGTGGTATTGCACCGATCTGCTTCCCAGCCTGTTCAACCCTCACACGTTAGACATTGCCGTACGCCTGGAAGCACTGCATCTTTTCTTGGTATACATTGGTACTGAAAGCGCATCTACGTACATTCTGCACCATCGTAATACTCATTGTAGGCTTCCCCTTGCACTTCTTCACTAGCTCGTCAGGGTCGTACAGCGTCCTGCCCATCCTCGACACAATCTCGACGCC
>NAJN01000987.1:0-14913 GCA_005059845.1 Cryomyces minteri | reverse complement strand
GTTCAGAGCGTTCGAACAGATCACGGACTCCACGTGCTCCATCCGAAAATTAGATAAGCTCGACGTCGGCTAGCGACGGCTCAATCACTTCAGTTCTGGTTCGACTTGTAGCTTCACACTTTCAACGAGAATACTGTTCTGAGTACTCTGTGCTACAGTATCGGCAGCATGTCTTCCAAAGCGAAGCCCGCTCTCCCACCTGTGGTCATGGATTCCATAGTCCAGCAGATCGGCAACACGCCTCTCGTCCGGTTGAACAAGATCCCTCAGTCGCTTGGTATCGAATGCACCGTATACGCGAAGATGGAGATGTTCAATGCAGGCGGCTCAGTCAAAGACCGCATTGCGCTTCGTATGATCGAAGAGGCAGAGAAAGAGGGTCGTATCAGGCCCGGGGACACGCTAATCGAGCCCACATCTGGAAACACGGGCATTGGGCTGGCTTTGGTGGCCGCAGTGAAGGGCTACAGGACTATCATCACCTTGCCAGAGAAGATGAGTCCGGAAAAGGTCGCAGTCTTAAGAGCCCTAAATGCAGAGATCATCCGGACGCCAACACAAGCGGCGTGGGATAGTCCTGAGAGTCACATTGGGGTGGCGAGGAGATTGCAGAAAGAGATACCGAACGCACACATACTGGATCAATACGGCAACCCGAACAACCCGTTAGCTCACGAGTTGGGCACTGCAGAGGAGATATGGGAGCAGACCGGCGGCAAGGTCACTGCTCTGGTTGCAGGAGCTGGGACTGGAGGAACAATCACGGGTCTGGCTAGGGGACTGCGGAAGCACAACAAGGACGTCAAAATAATTGCTGCGGATCCTTACGGGTCGGTGCTTGCCCTCCCAGCGAGCTTGAACGACGAGCACGCGAATGAGTCCTACAAGGTTGAGGGGATCGGCTACGACTTCATTCCTGATGTGCTGGACCAAGCGAGTGTGAATACGTGGTACAAGACAGACGACCGGGAGTCCTTCCAGTACGCGCGACGATTGATATGCGAAGAGGGCTTGCTCGTGGGCGGGAGCAGCGGGAGTGCGATGGCTGCCATGGTGAAGGGCGTGAAAGAGCTTGGACTTGGTAAAGATGACGTTGTGGTAGTCATACTACCAGACAGTATAAGATCATATCTCAGTAAAGTGAGTTCGCCCAGACATCACGCTATGGTTGCTTGTCGCGTTACGACTACAGACTGACTCACCGTGAACAGTTTGTGGATGACGACTGGCTCGCAGCAAACGACCTACTCCCACCTTCGCCACCCATCACAGCACCCTCATCGCCTGCGCTGAAAGCCAATGGCTCGTCGAGGGACCGCTTCCAAAGTGCGACAATACGCGACCTTCGCCTAAAACCAGTTACTACTGTTTTGGCCAATTCTCCCTGCGCCGATGCCATCGAAACGATGCGCGACAAAGGCTTCGACCAGCTGCCCGTCAGCTCGCCCAGCGGCAATAAGCTCGTTGGTCTCGTCACTCTAGGCAACCTTTTGTCGTACTTGAGCAGCGGTCGCGCAACAGCGATTTCACCCGTGTCCGACGTCATGTTTGATTTCACCAAGTTGAGCGAGGTGGTGACCGATCCAAAAGCCATTTTGCTCAATACGCCAACCGAGAAGAAGCAGCATGCCACGACCAGTGGGGGCGAGTCCCACCCCAAGCGTAAAGAATTCGTGGAAATTACTCGGGACACTCCGCTCAGCGCTCTGTCCAGATTCTTCGAATGGAACAGTGCTGCCATTGTCACCGAGAAGAACGGACATGGCGGTGTGACGGCAGTCGCCGTGGTGACGAAGGTAGATCTGCTTTCCTGGCTGGTGAGGCAGGGCAAGAGCAGCGGAAACTGAATGTTGAGCGTCGTGGTATCGTCCGGAGTCATCTACGCCAAGGCAATGGGAATGGAAAGGTAGCATGGCGCATAGAGTGGAGCGGGAGGGTATGAGCGAGCACTGGGCGTGGGTACGGCACCAGTGACGGTTACATCGCCAGGTGTTTTGGACGGAGCGATCTCAGTCAGCACCGCAGAGCGGAGTGTGGGAGTCCGGGAGCATGTCTTCAACATTTCCCTTCCGATCGTCGTCAGCGTAGCTCGACTCGTAGCACTGATCAACTCCGCTACGGGCATCATCCCTTCTAGCTGTCGACGATCAGGTCGCATGGTCCGGCATATGCAAGGCACTTTTACCCATAACGCCCAGCTCACCTCCAACGACAAGTTGCGTGAGCAGTGTCTCGGTACCTTGCCTGGTTCGAAGAGGGCCCCGCGTCGCTGTTGCATGCCGCTGCTGCTCGTCTATACAACCCCATTTCGGCCGGTTTCCGAAAGCCATGTTGTCTGCGAGACCACACATGCTGCCACTGCTACCCCGCGTTCGTGGGTGGCTTCGTCCACGAAGCACTCTTCCCCTCCCCCTAACTTAGGACTGCAACACCGGTCATGTATATGAGCCAGAAGAGACACGTCCGAGATGGAGGAGGAAGACGGCCCAGCTGGACACCACCATGGCGAGACTATCCATCCTCTCCGTCCTGTTCTTCGCGGCAGCCTCGCTATCCGCGCCCAACTATGGCAAGAACAACAATCCTCCGTGTCGATTCGCACCACTCTACTCCCAAGACAATGTGCTAGAGCACCCCCGTGACTTCGCTCAGGACTTCTTGTACTGGGAAGGTCATTTCCACCAGAACAATGTCGGGTACAACACCGCGAATGCCATGACCTATGATGGCACACTGCTCGACCCGACGACGGGGTTGGCGACGGAGAAGCATCCTTTCAGTGCGGCAAGCAAAGAGGTACGTAGTATATGCCAGCAGTGCGCGGCAGCATGCTCGTTCTAGAGTGGCACTCCACAGTTGCAACACAGCACTGATAACTCCGGTACTATTACACAGAGCATCCACATCATGCTCCTCGCGCACGCCCTCGACGGCGACGCAGACGCCGCACGCTTCCTCGCTCCGAACCAGCCCAAGAAGGCGGCGCAGCAACTGGCCTTCCAGATCATGCAGACGAAGCTGAACACGTACCTCACCTTCAACGCGACCTATCCCGGCTTCGGCGGTTTCCTGCCGTGGTTTCTCGCCGACAAGACTATGCTGACGCCCACGCTCGACTGGGTGAACCGCGTGCCGGCGCTCGACAACGGCGAGCTCATCTGGGCCGTCTACGCGGCGGTCCAAGTGCTAGGTGAGAGCTCGCAGAAGGAGTGGAAGGACCTGGCGAACGGGTGGCAGCGCTGGCTAGACTATACCAAAAAGAATGCGGCGAGGGTGTTCTATGCTGACGCGGGGAAGGTGTGTGCCGTTACTACGATCAAGGATCAGGCACTTCCGGTGGGAGATGCAAGACAGTCGTACAAGTGTGAGGGGAGCGGGACGCTGAATGACCCGTACGAGGGAGGTTTGTGTCGCTGTATTGGACGGGATCTTGAAGCGCTGGCTGACCTCCATGTCAGAACTGTTCATGTGGTGGCTCTACTTCTTTGGCGGACTTTCGAACGCCAATAAGCAAGCATTGCTGGCTGTCAAGCGGCCGCAGCTCGTTCGAAAGGAGTACCAGATGGGAAACATCGGGCCCATCACCGTGCAAGAAGGTGTGCCTGGCTCCAGTGTCCATCTTACCAGCAGTCCAAGACCGACTGACAGATCCCCAGGCTTCTGGTTCTCCGCGCACGAGCAATGGAAGCTGCTCGAGCTGCCCTACCTCTCGATCCCGCTCGTCCAACGCCTGTTCCTCAACGCCGAGCGCGTGCGCACCTGCAACTCCGCCATCCAGCATATCCCGGGAATGTTCGCATCCGTCAACAATTCCACCGACTCCTCCGGCCAGATCATCGGCTACATCTCGGACGCCGGCATCCCGTCCATCTCGAACCAGACGACCTTCGAGCTCGACGTCGTCACGCCCTACTCCGTCTTCCCCGTCATGCTGTTCGACCGGGGCGTCGCGTTCGCCTGGTGGCTCGATATGGCCAAAGGAAAGAAGATGCAGAATCCCTACGGCAGCACGGAATCGACTCGTGTGGATGGCACGGCGGTGTCGAGCTTTGTGAGCTGGGACAGCAAGATCACGACCGTTGTTGCGAATTTGGGCGGCGTGGCCGAGTTCGCGGCCAGCAAGATGAAGCGTGATGGCATCTACGACGAGTTCATCGACGTCACGCAGGTGAGCTTTTCCAGTCCGACACACGCGCAGGACTGAGCGCGACTGATTCGTCATACAGAGGGAGTACGGGATGAAGTTCTCGCAGCCGCTGAACGGCGAGCGACAGCCGCTGTGCTTGCCCACTGCGACGGTGCCGGACGCGGGACTTGTCGATTATACGCAGTGTTCGAAAGGCTCTTGAAGAATCGGGTTCCTCGGACGTAGGGCGTTGGATTTCAGCGCGTCTCTTCAACATCCCAGATCAGCGGCGTGTATAGCAGCTAGAATGCACACACTGGGACGTCGAAAGCGTTCTGTTCTCTGCCGATGCCGGACGACACTTCGGTCCTCTCCAAGTGCTCTGCACGCGAGCCGTTCGCACAACTCCCTTGCGCTGCAGTCTGCCACCGAAGTCCGACGTATCAGTGCGTCGCCGTCTTAGCAGCAGTCCTGCGTGTGGAGGGGCCATCAATCTCCGGGGACGAGTGGATCACGACAGACGACGAAGAAGAAGTCAGAGGACGAGGCGCGTTCGGGGGAACAAGAGCGAGGTTCACGGGCGCCAAAGATGTCGGCACTGCAGAATGTTTCCGGGGGCTCGCTCGGACGAGTGTCTGCGGTGTGCTTTCGAGCAGTAGGGTGCATGGACAGAGGTATACCTCCCAGACCCTCGGCAGGAGGAGCGCGTTGTTCGTTCGGACAGCGCAGCAGAACACGGTGCATGCTGTGCTCAAGGAGGCGGAAGCTGAGCTTGTGGATTCGGAATGGAGGTACTTCGTCTCTGTGAGACTGGTGTGGAAGATAGCAAGAGCGAATCAAGTAGATGCAGATCCTCAAGATCCAGGAGCCTGGCCGTTTTGGCCAACGCGCCATTCGATCCCTACAACTCCCGCTCGCCGCACGTCAGACAGTACTGGGGCAGCCCGCTAACGATTTGTCGTATGAGGAGGGCGAACGACTAAGTAGTCGAGCGGATTGTGAGCCTGTTGCTTCTTCGAGGGCTCATGCAATGGGCCTGCCAAGATGCTACGATTGTATTGCTAACGACCTCCAAGCTGGACGGGAATACGGTTCCAATCGTAGTCTGGGCTGCTCCCATATACCATCGGGCCATCACCATCAGCATCTGAATGTTCAAGACCATCGGATTCCGTTTCCGTGCCCTTCTCCGCCTTGGTGACCCCGTCTTCCAGAGTCCAAGAGCTGAAGATCCCCTTTATCTCTCTTATATCCTCCCCTGCCGAGTCGCGCGGCTTCACCGTGCGTTCTTCCGTCCACTCCCTGATGGATCGAATCATGGGCGGATAGTCCCCGTCGTTTGGCAACCACCAGCGTCTGACGTCTTCGCCCCAGTGGTCGGTGAGCCGTTCGCGGAATGCGGCCGGGTAGATGTACCTATATATCTCGTCAGCAGCCGGCCAGTTCCCGCTGTCTTGATCGCCGTTTGAAGCAGCTCACCCGTGAGATTCGATCTTTGCAAACTTCTTGCGACACCACGTCATATGTTTCTGGTCCTTGGGCAGAATCAGGCTTGCTATACTCAGCGTGGCTTGCGCTGCTAGAATTGCCCCTGGAAGCTTCTGCTGATAGTACTCGAGTGCTTCGAACATCTTGCACATCTTGAATGCCAAAGCCTCCGTTTCTGGTGAAGGGGTCTTCCGCTCGACAGTCGCAAGCTGGAATCTGAACATGAGATCTATGGCCCAGAAGTCGATGAGCGCGTAGTTCGTGGTGAAGAGGTCGTCCCCATACAAGAAGTTTGGATCGAAAGGGTCCACGATGTCGGCTGGATCCCGGCTGGCAGCGCCCGGAAAGTCCTTGATGTGCTTGCTGGGGTCGGTCATTGTTGGGCTCCTCGTACCCTCCCATGCGGCAAGACTTGCGCTCAGAACCTCAAGTTCTCCTGCAAACTCCCCATCGTCTATCACTCCCTTGCTCTTTCTTGCAAAGAGTGTTGCAACATCAGTTGCTAGCAAGCGAGAGTTGGACATCGTCTCTTCGTAGATCGATCGAAAGTCAAGCGGGTTATTCCGCACCTCTCGAAGGTAATAGTCGTGGTAAGCTGCGAACCATTCCCTGCTCAGCACTGTTTCGGAGCCAGACATGATGCCCGCGAAAAGGTCAAACCGAATGTACCAGCATATGATTCTTCGAAGTGTCTCATTCTGCAAGATGGTCCTCGGGGTATATAGCTCTGTCAGAATTTCATATGCAGCCTTCTGATGCCCAAGTAGGTTCACCCAGTCCCCGAGAAACTCCTGGTAACTATTAGCATATCTCCACATCAATCAATCAGAGATCGGCAAACAATGTACCTCCATAGTAGCTAACTGCAGCATCGTGAGTATCGTAGCTACAGTGTGTTTCTGATTCTTCTGCAGAGACAGTCTCAGTAGAGACACGGACCTGTTGTAGTAGCGAAGGAAGTCTTGTATCTTGCCGTTGGGCTTCGTCAGAGTGTGGTGATATGCCGCAAAGCCAACCACTGCGTATAGAAGCGGTTCGTTTTCGATAGCCATGTCTAGCAAAGTCGTACGTAGGAAGTCACCGCCGTCGAACGTAAACGCATAATGATGATAAGACAGGTGCGTACGATGGTAGTTCAGATAGAACTGCAATTCAGAAGGAAGATCCGACAAATATCTACCAGCACGACTAGCCTTCCTACCCGACTGCTCAGATGGTCTGCGGGAAGGTTTGGGTCTTGAGCGGGATTGAAACATAGTTGTCGAGCCTCCGGTAGGAAGTGACATGCTTCTGCTGCTGGAGAAAGAGGGCGGACCCGAGGTCTCTCGGCCTTGGATAGGCGCGGAGTGAGGCGTACCGGGCATTTGTGCAACGTCTGACAACGCAACCTCGGTGGGCTCATCTTCGTCCCTGATGGGAGGTAAGTTTTGTTTTCCACCCTCTTCACCTTCGTCAGCAGAGGAGCTGGAGCCGCTGCCTGGAGCAGAGGACCTCGATGTCGAAGAGCTGTGACCAGGCTTGCCACGCTCGAGGGGCTCCGGGTAGACGCAATTTCTGCTATTCTTTCGGCATCCTATCGTTCGGAGGCGATCAGCGGTGCTGCACTCCCATGGCCGAGGGCGACTCACTCTCACATATGGGATGCGTCTCATCGCACTGTCCAAGTCGCACATGTAAGCTGGCTGAAGAGCAGCATATCCCGTAGCAACATCATACCTTAACCCTCCTGGTCCTGCAGGTATAACAACCACTCCGAGTCCTGCGATGCTTCACATGATCGGCACTGCTCGGCTGTCTGCGCCTTGATTTGGCGGCGATTGGTTGACCAGGTAGGATCGAGTGGCTTCCGTCTTCGAACCCGGGATAGTTGCTCAGAATCTCGGATGACATCGGTTGAAGCGGGATGGCTCCTGGAAGGAATGCCTCTGGAGGCAACATGGGTTGCCCATTCATATAGAAGTGGGATACATTGGGGAGCCCATGGTGATGGCCGGCCATCATTTGGATAGGCTACGCTGAGCAGATATTGTTGTTGCAACCCTAATACTCCACGCATGCCTGCTTGTAGAAGAGTAGATCCCGGAGTGAGTATGACCGGAGAGATAACTGGAAGGTGATGGGAAGAAGGCGCCTTAGTAGAAGTCCGAGATTCGAAACCCGGACGTTGTTAGAGAGCTGCTATGTTGAAAGTAGCCCGAGCAATCGTCCAGGTCTGCTAGCCCAACCCGCAACTGGAGGAAGCTGGGTATGTGGACCTGGCGCCAACACCTCGAAGACTTCAGGTCGGACAGGTCAGGCCACTGGATGCATGTAGTACCTGGCTTTGTAATTGGGTTGGATGATGGCAATGAAACTCCCTGCGCAGCATGGAGGATCAGAACAGCTACACAGCAGCAACGCCCTGCCTAGAAGATAGTTTGAGGTCTCGCTCCAACGACAAGGAGCGCGGCAGGTCCCGCTGGGTCCTTCAACTTCAAGGATGGCCACTACTACTCGGCCTTGGGTGCCCTTCCGACGGTAATGGCGGATGTTCAACGGGGTCGGTACGAATCGCCCGATGTGTGCCTGCCGGTTGTGAGCAAGGGCAGCCCCTACGAATGGTGACTTCTTGACAAGGAGATGAACATCGGCGGGAGGTGATCTCCAGTGCAGACGCCGGCCGCTTGTCAAAAGAAAGGTGCGGCACGACGGCCGCAGAGCTGCAGATTGTGGAAAGAGAAGGACCGCTTGTGCCGTCTTACCAATGGTGCTGCGTCCGGGCATACAGTAGAGAGATATCAATGACAGTTCGTGCGTGTGGAAGCAATGTTGCAGCACATCCTGCTCGCGTACGTATCACAGAGTCCACGTTACCGTCCGCAGAATACCTTGTATTATCATCGATCTCTACGACTGGGACGATTAGAGCAACTTCTCCGACGTAGGTTGGACACCAGCGACATTGAAGGGCACGCTAACTGTTACTAGCTGGAACACCCACTTTCTTTGGTGAAATCTTCGCCCAATTGCTGGCCCATTCTGTAACAGGATACACCGATTCCGGAGAGTCTAGATTCCCTAGAATTCCTTGGTACAGCGGAGAGTGAGACCTTCTGTGCAATAAGCACTTCAGTACCTGGCGAGTATCTGGACCGACCAAACACTGCTGCACGACTAGTGGAAGCCTCTCCCTTATGGAGTACAGTAGCGTCAACGCCCCCAATCTGTAACAGACCGAAACAAGCCTGACAGGAGCTTTCTAAGTGGTCCGTTTGCCGTCTGTCCCAGCGCCACCTGCTTCAAAATGTTTCTTCGCTGCCACAACTGTTGGGGCTGTCGCAAGGGTTCAGCGCACCTAGGCTGTGCTACTATGTCTTCTCCACCACTTGGGTCGTCCAGCAAAATATCCGTCTATCGGCTGGTGATCTTCCTCAGATCTGCAATGACCAGGACTCGGTTCTTCTCTTCATCGGTTGTCCTCGAGCCAACAACGTCGATAGCGCTGGAGCCTTTGATTGGATGGCTCTGCCAGGTGCCGTAGCCTTAAAGCACGAGGGTGGGCTGCGCGGAGAGTCCACGTTGATAGCGGTCACAGTCAACCATGCTGTTGGGCAGCATCTGAGACAAGAGGGCACGATGTCTGACATTGTGTAACCAAATGACCATGTCGCAAGAAGCCGTTCCATTGTAGTGGATCATCCCACGTGTTGAAAGAGCCTTCTCCCTGCAGGCAGGTGAGTGGCGTTCGCCTAAGGACATGGGATTCGTCGGCCCATTAGTTTCATGCCGATTCAGGCGCTTCCCTTAGCATCGTTCATCCTGATCCTGAACGGAGTCGACGAATGCGGACAGTCCAAGCGGCGCGAGCTTGCTCAGCGAATCTGATGCCCTCATCCTGAAGGGTTGTACTCGGATCCGGGAGTCGACTAATGTCCTTCTTCCGCGCATTCACTGCCGGCGTGAGATGTGGAGATGATCCACCACCCTGAGAGAGACGACTACAGATACTCTAGGTGTTGAAGGATTTAACCACAACAAGCGGCGGAAGCCGGATCGACTAGAGCCTTAAATGCACCTGGCGGAGGGTTCGCAGTCATGGAAGAGGCTTGTAAAGGAGCACCGCCATCTAGATCGTTCTCTTGACGTTGAACTTCGAAGGCCCACGAAGCCACAGCCGTTTAAAAGCTGCTGAAGGGGCGCAGCGCACAGCCAGAGGGCTTCTAGTTTTGTGGGGAAGGCAAAGCCACTGGTTGCCTGGCCGGGCGCCACCAGTCCAGGGAAGCTCAAAGGCGTTGGTGGCTTTTCTCTAGCTCATCCTTATGCAACCCAAAAGGCAGATCATATCGTGGAACCTCTGTGCCTCTGGATTGAACGGCACAGCCATCGCACCTAGAGCGGTAAGCCGTGAGAGCGCTTCTTATCCTCGATCATGTAGATGGTCATCTTGATGGCCAAACAAGAATGAGTAAGGGTTTTCCGAAGGTCTCGGCGTCCTAATTTAAGCCTGGATCTTGCCGATTTTACCGCTGGTACCGCCAGCGAATGACGGTCAGCAATCGACTCAGTCTGTCGACGAACCTACAGTATTGCACAATCCATCGTACAGGGTCACGAGGCTGCACAAACCGGCGTCTCTTGCGCAGATAGGCCTTTCCGTGTGTCCTCGACTGAGGAAGTGATCAGCACCAGCTTGATGCCGAAGCGGCATCGCCATGATCGTGGAGGACTGGGTGGTTTGATGCTTCCGAATCGTGTGGTCTAGACATCTTGAATTCAAGCATCGCCTCTGCATCCTTGTCTCCTTAATCTTAATCTCGTACCATTTTCCTCTGCAGAGGCTCTGATAGTGAGCTTGCATTTTCTGAAACTCCGAAAGCAAGCCACACGACGGACCACCGCAGGTGGGAGGTATGGCCCGTCGTACCTTGACGACCGTTTTCTGCAAGCAGAGTAACAACAGGCTTAGTGGCGGCTCGATTGGGCTTTGATTGAGTGGGCAAGGTTGAAACGTCCCCGTCTCCCTTGCTTCGGCTGTGGGGGCAGACGGCAGACGGAGTCTCCTTGAGGAGCGAGAACTTGCCAACGATACCTGCGTGGGAGAGGTTCATTCCGAGTCTGCACGCTTCAGTCCGCCAGCTGTCCGTTGAGTTGAATTAGCGCTGGATGACATTGTACGTGTACGCTGGCGATGGACCTCACCAATGAAATACCTGGTGAGACTCCCTTCCCTGTCGATATACCCCTCTCGTCGTCCATTCCGCTTGCAAAACCACCCCTCAATACCCCCACAGCACATCTCTTTGCACCCTGTACCACTTGCCCCACGTCTAATCTATCGCACATCATCAAGCTATGGCAAGCCATGCCATACGACGCCATGTCTACGGGCAGCATGACCCAGAAGGGCCCCGCTTCAGTTGGAAGAGCTTCAAGTCTGGACTCAACAAGTGTTGGGGCATCAGGATAGCGCAGATGTCTGGGGGCATCAGGATAGCGCAGATGTCTGGGGGCGGAAGGGGATCGATCGGAGGGTGAAGGGCTTCTCTGGGGTCACCAATTACTTCTCACGCTGGGAAGCCTGAGCCGTAGTCCATCGTTCCATACTCGCAAGGGCAAGAAGGCAAGTGGTACGGAGACATCGGCTTGCAGTTTGTACGAGATCTCCTACCCCCTTCGCCGCTGGGAGTCGGACTCAGATTGCAAGCCGAAGCTTCCGTGCCACCTTACCTTAAGGTTACTTGCGCATCATTGTTTTAAGAACCTGTTGTAGTTTGGTGGTTGCAGGCGTCGAGACTCCCTCGGAGTGAGCCTCAGACTTGTTTCTCCTGATCCATCACATTCCACTTAGTCGAGATAAGCACTCGAATCGCAAGACAGTGGACTGGGCGTACGCGGCAGCTCTTCTACTTTCACGTCCTGTCGCTACTGGTTTTGACATGGCTTTTCGAACGGTGTCGATAGCACCGACGTCGAGGCGACTTTGTCAAAACACACGAGTCCGACAGGCGTAAATTGCGCGACAGACTCTCCAACCCTCCACTGCATCTCATTCAGGTTCTCCATCACGTCTCTTACGAACTCACACCCTCTACTCTCCCCACAGGCATGCCATCATTCAACTGCATAAGCCATTGTCGTCCAAGTGCGAACGCATCACTGACCGAACAGCGAGCGAGTTCCTCACTTGCGTAATAGGCGTAGCCTCTTGACAAACTCTTCGCCGTTGAACCACAAGCATGGCCCGCACACTCTGGATACAGCTTGTTTCCTCATACAACACGATCCATGTCACTATACTGCAATACCAGAGACATGACCGCGCGATGTGAACAACGGCCAGATAGCTCTTTGCACATAGCACCATATCTCCTGCACTTCTCCCCCATCTCTATAGGCGCTCACACCCTCCATTGCCGTTTCTCTTACTACGACTGTTAAACATGACCTGCCAAAGCTGTTTGGGAAACGAAGACGTCGCATACCATACGGCAAACCCATCGTAAAGCCGAACTGAGCACATGGAGATAGTTGCGGCATAAGATGTCCACAGCGTTGCCGCACGAGGAGGACATTTGAAGTAGAAGGATAGGATTGCATCAGCAAGCATCATGCGACATTCACCACACTCCCTGTACACGTTCTCCGCCGCGCGCTGTAAACCTAGTCTGTGCCACCGGCACGACATTGCGAGAATCCATCAGCACGATCACTGACCCCTGTTTGCAACCAAGATACATTGATGTAGAGGACGTTGCGTGTAGTATGTTAAGGCCATCAGCAACGAGGCGAATTGAGTATTATGGACAAGTTTACATTGTGTGTGGATGGCGTTGCTTGTTGCGGCTCTGCGGTGGAGGGAGAAGTCCCAACCATGGTGACTATAACGTTGACTATGGTTCACCTACGTAGAGACATATTTACATGAATAGACAATTGGTACACCCTACTACACTTCTCTGGTTCCCCGAACGCGCTCAACTCGTTGAGGCGGTAAACAGGGTCAAGACGGGCAGAGAGAGTGAGTGCATAATGAACGATCAACATTAGGAGTCCGCTCGTCTCGTCTCCGAGCGGCATTCGAGAGAGGGAGGTGTGAGCCTGATTCAGAACTCGATGGACGCTTCTTGGAGGTCAAGATTGAAGGGGCGGATTGCGCATCCTTCGACGACTGGCCTCCGTTGGATGGAGTGAGACATGCCACAAATTTAGGTTCATGCAGTCCCTGAGGATGCTTCATGTAAGACATGCCAGTGCATGAGAGAAGCTACCGCTTCTTCCTTGAAGCCAGGGCACAGAGAGATTGAGTCCTCGTGTGCTTGCTGGAAACGTCCCACGGCCCACGGAAAGGAGACGATAAGTAATCAGCCCTGGTGGCGAGCATCGTGGTCCTCGGCAACAACTCATTGCTGACCTATGAGCTGTTAAATTCTCCGGTATGGTCGAACACCCGTCGGCTTATCTCAGCGAAGTATCCGGCAATCTTTGTAACTGCCCACCAGCCTCCTTGACACGCTGAAAACATTGTTGCGCTCTTTCAAGTTCTGCTTCGCGGCCCGCTTGACTTCTTTCGGCTTCTGCTGCCGCAATACTGTCGAAGTCGTGTTGTGTTTGGTTAGCGGCTGGTTGAGCGGTGGTCAGGACGTACAGGTCTGCCAAGTAAAGCCCCATCATACCCCTCAGTTGCAACAGAGACACGTGCGTATCGTATGGCGGTGAGAGTGTCAGCTCGTCTAAGCGCGCAGCAACTTCCCGCGCTTTCCGTAGCTCGGAGCGTCGAACCTCGATCTCCTGTGCTTCGCTCCGAGCGTGCCGTCGGCTTTCCCGTTCCTCGTAGTCTTCTTCTCCGGGCATGTACGAGCCTTCTGTAGAAGGCGAACGAGATGAGGACGCTACCAACCCTTCGCGTGCTCGCTTGCTCTTTTCTTGGATCTCGTATATCCAGAGGCCAAACATCGCTGGGTAAAATGTCATGGCATTGATGGAATCTGGATACTGTTTTCGGTATGGGTACTGCAAGATCAGACGTTCGTAGTAGTCCCTCGCAGCTCGGAATCCTTCTTCACTGAACGAACTCGGTTCTTCGACGACGTCTTCCTGGACGGACTCGTCACTGTCTGCGTCATGTGGTGTTTGTCTGTGGGCCGCGATATCTTTGTAAGAACTTCTATGGAGCAGAATCTCGGCTCCGATGCCCCACCGGCCGTGTGTCCTGACATCAATCGCCGTTCCATGGGACTCGGCTCTCAAAAGCATTCCCCAGGCTCTTCCTGCGCGCTCGTAGTCTCCCTGAAGCAAGCAGCGGTGCAATATGGTGGTCATAACGCTAAGGTGGCGCTGCCGTAAGCTCGTCGCTCCTTGCGACTTTGCAGGTGGACTGAACAACGGAGGATTGAGGGTCGCTAGCTCCTTTCGCACGTCTGTTTCCGTATATGCCGCTTTTGAACCAGTCGCAGGGCCATGTGGGAATGGCTTTGGAGGCAGCGCCTGCCCTGTGGAAAGGCCGGCTACGCGATATTGCTCTTGGACATGGTCTTCTCCAGCTGTGAAACCAGCATATGCTAAGCTGCCGATGCCTCGGCTGCTCTCGACACTCTCAAATCCCTTCACGTCTTCCGGAACTAGGTCGTCCTGCTCTTGATTGTCTTCCTCTTCCTCCCGCTTGCGCTTCTGTTTGGGCTTGTACTTTTCTGCGCGCAGTGTCTGAGACCCGTATTGCCACTCCTGGAAAGGACGCGCAAAGTAACGAGACATCGGCACGAACAGTCATTGACTGTCATTGGCACAGCGGCGTGGTGAGGCTGTATGTAGATGTTGAGTGGTTAGCATGTGCAAGGAGTGAGCGATGAAGTGTCGATCAAACCAGGAGCGGGCCCTAACCCTGACGAGCCGCTTTGAGACACGAAGGTGAGAAGGGTGAGCATCGTCACTTGCAGAAGCCGCCCGTGCCGTTCAAGGCTGCTTACCGCCGCCATACCTTACCCTACTACACTACGCCTTGCCTTACTTCTCTTTCGTTGCCTCAGCTTCATCCTTCACTCGTTTTGCTACTATCACTTCACTCTGCACTGATCCTCTGTAGGGGCTTAGGAGAGAGATGGGCCAGACCGTCTCAAGGAGCAGCACACCGCCAGCGTCGGAGCCGCGACGAGAGCGAACCCTGCTGCCGTGGAGGAGACATGCGTCAACACCATCTGAAGACACGCCCGTATCTGAGAGCCAGAGTCACAGTCGAAACCAGTCTCGGCCCAGGCCGCCCAGCTCACATCGCTTCTCCCGTCTGCTGAGCTCAGAGCCCATGGATGCAGGTCCATCCCGCAGCT
>NAJN01000986.1:0-14916 GCA_005059845.1 Cryomyces minteri | reverse complement strand
TGTCCATGACGAGGCCGCGCTTCTGCCACGCGAGCTCGCCGAGCATCGTCTCCGAGGAGCCTTCGCCGTATAGGCGCGCAGTGTCGATTTCGGCGTGCCCATGCTCTTGGAAGATGTCGAGGATGGCGCTGCAGTCTTCTAGGGTGTACACGCGGGACTGCTCGGCACCTGAAGAGAGCTGTTAGGAAGATGCGAGCTGGGGAGTATGGCGAGCGGCTCGGCACACCTTTCTTGCCAAAGGTCATGGCACCGAAGACGACATTGAGCTCTGATTTCTGCGCGGAAGTCATGGTGGCTTATGGCAGAAGCAGTAGGCTGAAGAGCGGAGTGCGGGACTGAGGAGCTGGAGTGTGTGTCGAGTCCAACACTCTCTTATGGACTCAAAATTGGACATGATGTCAAGTCCTGAACCTCTCCGGCCGGGTTTTAGGTTGTTAAAGCCGTGCCCGCAGAATGATGAACCTCGCAGTCTCGTCCGAAGCCATTGGAAACGCTCAATCGCCCTGGCCGCCTGGAACTCTGCTTGCTGCAGGCGGGAAGTCCCCATTGTCGGGAGCAGAGCTCCAAGAGGACATTGTTGTGGAAGGGAGCGGCGGAGGTCGAGATAGCCGTTGAGATGTAGGATTCCGTGGTTTGTCTAGCGCCGTCTGTGTCCGATCCTTCTTAAGTACCGTACATTACTAAATGGAAGTATTAGAACCCCCCTCCTACCATCTCAAGCTGCTCTGGAGACTGTAACCAGCTACATGCTAGGGGGCAGCAGTGATGGCGGCGACAGCGGAGTTGGAGCAGTGGCTCAAAGCGTATGGTGGCTACCTCCATCCAGCTGTAAGACTGGACCACGATGCGTCTACCGGCATCTGTCTACGGGCGACAGCTGCTATTCCGCCAGAAACGCGTATTTGCACAGTCCCCTTTTCTCTCTCACTTTCCTATCTCAATGCACTTGCGCCCGGACCCGACGTGACTATCTGGGAAATGCTGTCTGCAAACCTAGAACCCGAAGTCATCAGCAGGTTCTTTCTCTTGCATCAGTACCTAAACATTGAAGACTCTTTCTGGAAGTCCTACATTGCGACTCTTCCAAGCCCGAGCGCAGGTTTCGACACCCCGTTTTATTTCACAGATGAAGACATAGTCTGGCTTCAGGGTACGGATGTCGAGCAAGCTTTCAAGACTAGAGCTGCCGACTGGAGGCAGAAATGGGTGGCTGGCGTCGAGATCTTGAAGACCGCGGACCTGAGCTGGCAGCAGTATACATGGGAGTTGTTCGTCTGGGCAGCAAGCGTCTATACGTCTCGGAGTTTCGCATCCAATACGCTGCTTCGCCCAAACTACACTGAGTACAGTGCATATCGTAAGGATGGCACTGGATTGTGGCAGCTCTGCTCCCTGCAGCCACCTGAGAGTGTGAAGGAGCCTTTCGCCATGCTGTTTCCTGTCATGGATGCCAGCAATCATAGTCACAGCGTCAAAGCGGAGTGGAGTTTGGATGAGACGTCCTTCGGCCTTTCGCTCTGGAACGAGGTGAAGGCTGGCGATCAAGTCTGGAATAATTACGGGCCCAAGCCTAACGATGAATGTCAGTAAGTGGGCCCTTGCGATGCTCTCTTCACTCCCGTGTCGCTGTCGTAGTAGATGGCGGTCTAGAGTTCCGTCCATGTTCCCAAAGTCCGAGTGTCGTTCGGGGTTGATATCGAAAGTATTGTGATGAGTCAGTGGCTTCAATCAAGCCCGAGAACGACTTGCAATGGTTTCCTTCTCGACGCGTACATCGAGTTTTTGGACTGTGAATATCTCGAGTCATGTTCAAACATCAAGATTAAATCAGACGCTCAGGTTCATCAGGCGTGCTACGAGTTACTTCTCTACACTTGCTACCCACCCCACAAGATGGCCCGATGCGGCGACTCCCTACTGACTGACTTCACAGTGCTTATGGGATATGGCTTCTGTATACCGGGCAACCCTTTCGACCGCGTAGCCATGACGCTCAAGGCTCTGCCTCCTATCATCGAAGCAAGATTACGACAAACAAATCCTCAACTGTTCTCCTTACCGCCTAACAGTACATCATCAAATCCATTTCAGAGCTCATCCGCTGAAGGCTCGTCCTCGAAGACTCCACTGCCCGTATGGAACCTTACAGCCGCTACCTTCTATCTCCCCGGACCGCAATACCGGAAAGGCCATTATAGTCATGACATGCCATTCTGGCGCTCATGCTCTTCCACTCTCATAGAGATACTCTTCTATCTGTTCTTCCTAGAGCGAGGCATTGAACTTCCCAACGACCCTGCCTTCATGACCGGTCCAGAGCGCAAGAACATCGACGTCGGCCTGTACCGCCGCGCATACGGATGTCGCTACATCATGGGGGTGTCACGTATCATGATCCGGCAGTTGACGTCCCGACTCACGAAGATCACGCAATTTGACGACACCTTGCCAGCTCAGCCCCAGAACGAGAGGCAGGGAAATGCGAAGATTTATCGAGATGGACAGGTAGAAATTTTGAAGACCGGCATAGGCGAGCTCACAAGTGTCATCCACTACTTCCACCGCCGTGGTAACAACGAAGGTAAGACCATTCCATCACCCGCCCCGTCCAGGCTCTCACCATCCAAACACCCACCCATTTATAATCTGGTTCCACACAGTACTGACCTTTCCCCAACGACAGCCCTCAACCGCTTCCCCGGCACTACTCATACCCTCTCTTCAGCCCTCTCTGCCTACAGACTCGCCTCGCCATCCCGCCACCGCGCCTTCACCACCGGTCTGCGCCACGTCCTCGGCACCGCCGAGCTCGCCGCCCTGTGCGATGCTGGCTGGGAAGCGGACATATGGACGCTCTGGCTCTGCTGGATCTGGGTCGAAGTCGCCTCGCGCTCGCGTGCTACATCCGGTACTGAGGTCGGCAACAACGACGAAAGGGATGAAGACGACGACGACGACGACGACGAGGTGGCCATTTGGGTGAACTCGCTAAGCAAGGCATACCTCCCATCCGTCCTCGCACGCGTCCGAGCATTCGACGACGACGATACCGCAGCTGGTGCAGTAGAGGAAGAGACGGCCGCCAAAGCCGAGGAACTGCTCGCGCTGGTGCGAGAAGCAGCGCAGCGCCGTCCACAGAGTCTTTGGGCCTCGCCGTGGTGGAGCGAACAGCTCGTGGCGCTTTGGGGATGCAGGATCGTCGTGCACGAGGGGTATGAGATGGAGGGGGCGGGGTTGGTGGTGTGTTTGTAGACGGCGTTCGGAGTGCAGATGATGGGACAGCGCAGAGAGGATTTCACGAACGCGCCTGTCCGCGGCGTTGGCCGTGGCTCCGCTACTTGTGCACTGGCTGTCTGTGGAGCTGTCATGCTGTCCTCGCAGCTACGACACAGTCTCCATGAGAAGGACGCAGGGTGCGACGACCAACGGCGGAAGGCTTCGCTGCTGAGCCCGTCGTGGCTCGTCCACATCATCTCAGTACACTTGCGGCCTCACTCTTGAAACGGCAGTGCGGCTTCGTTATTCGCGAATCCAGAGAGAAACCGCGAAATGTTACTGTCCAAGTCTTTGCAACGGCTCTACAGGGCTACTGTTCGAATCGTATATGCGGCTACACCATCCAAGCCATCGGCCGCGTCGCACCCGCTGGTTTCTTCCGCTCAACCTGACAAGTCGTGCAGCCTCACAACCAGCCGCCATCGACACTGCATGGTTCTGCGTTGTCGTGCACCAGCGACTCCCATAGCACGCCCGACTAGCAACCCATTCAGCCCCCGTCATCAGTGGCAGCCATCACCCGTCCGTTGTCATGTTTGCCAGCAGCCGAGTTTCCGTGTTCAGTGCGAACGACAATCCAACGCCTCGTGCATCCGGCTGGACTTGCCTCTTTCTGAGCATTTTGGAACGGCGTTTGCGCGGAAGAACAGGAGATGTGACCGCTGTGATCAGCGCGGTGTGGCAGAGCTCTTGGGCTTTCTACGAGAATAAGCTGAGTGTGCAATACTGATGGTTAGTGAAGTGATGAGGCGATGGCGCCGAGATAGATTCGAGCGTCGCATAGCGGATGAGAGCGCGTCGACAACTACAACAGATGGCAAGAAAGCAGCGAAGGCACTGCAATAGAGCTGTAACTCCATCTCGCGTTGGTTCTTTGTCATAAGGGCATCCACTGCTATCAGCAGCGTGGACGACAGTCTACCGCGAGTTCGGTCCGTCCACACCACCGTGTGTCGATGACCTCTCCGATGGCGACGTAACGCTTTATGCTCATCCGAGGGTGTGTTTCGATGCGCAGCATACACGTACGCGTTGCATCCTCAGAGTGTTACATCACGTGGACCTCAGATGAGCAGCGCTCCTGACATCTGATTCTCCTTCGACTTAAGAGCGACGCTGGAATCTGGCGTGCTTCATGATATGGGTCTAGGAAAGGTAGCGTAGAGACGTAGACGGGAGAGGGAGAGGAGGTCTGTAGTGGAGGAAGCAGGTGTATGGTAGTTGTACAGACATGAATGTGTTGCGATGTAAGAGTCTTTACAGGCGGCTGATAAGGGTGTCTTGTTTTGTGTCAGACTCTCGTATCAGACTCTTGATTCACAGCCGAGCGCGTAGACGCAGCCTGCACCCCCGTCCAGATACGTGATCGTATTGATCCGCGCCGAAAGAGGCCAGATCTTTGTTGCGTATGGCTGTCCGGCTGCTCTGTCTGGCAGGAGCTGCGATGTCATTGTCAGTGTCTTTCAGATGCCGACCCGCTCTGTGGCTTTCCTGCTCAATTGATAATCCCGAGTGTCCACGTTGCGACGGCAACGGCGATCGATCGCTGGTGTTGATTGGCTGTTCGCGTCAGTCGACGAGACCGGGGACGTTCCAGACCTGCCGACCACGTGTGGGACGGCGTCGTACGCGTAACTTCGACCTCACATGACGGTGGAGGAAGCGACTGCATGTCCAGACTGTCTCGGCCACGCACCTCGCTATGCCGTGCCGCATGGAGAAGCTTTTGCAGGAAGCAATGCATAGCGAGCCTATCATTTTCCGCAGGTAAGGCTCGAAACCAGACGTCTGTAAGTCCCTCTGCAGCAGCCTCTTCATGGCCTGGTTGTGGATGGTGTCTGACTCGACACTGCTGCTGCTTGTCGCGTGCAACAGCTTTTGACCACACCCCTTGACCAAAGCAGATATGCCACGTGGAACGCGCCACTTCCGTCTGCATAACCACGTTCTCGGGCCTTTTGAAGCGTGCAGTGCTGTAGTGGGATTTGACGGCTGTTACTGCAGAGACAACCAGCCTGCTGATGACGGTTCGGCCAGAACACCGGTTCGGCCAGAACACAGGTTCTGTCGGCCGTCTTGTCCAGAGACGCATAGCCAATGTTCGGTCTGCGTCTGTATGATCCTTTCGCCCCCGTAGTCTGAGCTGTTGGAGATGTCCCGCTTGAGCGGAACAGTGTTGCACTGCCGCTGAAGGTGAGAGCCAGCGGAGTGGGCCATGGGACGAGCCGTCGTACGACACTTGCGTGCAGAATCCATAATGTGGTGCTGCACGCATTATGCGCTCTGCAGGTGTTGAAGCGCCACAGTCCGTGCGTTCCAACTGCATACCCGCGGAGAAATACCACAATGGAAGGTGGAATGTGCCACTCGAGTGGATGGTGTTGTATTTGGAACACTGGAGACGCCATCGAGGATGCTCGCGTAGTGTCTCGTCTTCTAAGTAGGGGAAAGTGAGAGCTCGGTGACGACGACACGCGGCTGGCAGCGATAACACGCATCTTTCTAGCCTCCACTTCCATCATCTTCCCTGCTTGAGCAGTATCAGACCTTCTGGTGAGGGTCTCGGACTAGGCGGCGCTGAGCTTCTTCTGGTGTGCTTCCCATGTAGCGGCTCTTAACAGGGACACTAAGCCAAGGATCTGACTCCACCTACCAGCTCTCGCCTCCTTCACGGCAAGCTAAGGTGACTTCGGTGGCTTGTGAGGAACGATCTGCAATACTAAGGCTATGTTCCTCTCATGCACGACCAAAACTCGGGGAGCGAAGGACGCACAAAGTGGCTGTGGGAAAAGAGAAGTAGTGTTCGTGTGGTCGCGCTTGCCGCGTCTCTCCGCAAGATCACGCCGCGCTGTAACGTCAACACGATCTGTTCCGTGGTGACCAGGAGACTAGTTCAGAGAGTAATTTCTGGAGAACGCATCGGGTCTGAGTCAAGAAAGTTGTCGGGTTGTACGAATAAGGCGTTTTTTCGCGGAAGAAGAAGACGGGTCACTCACCGACATCATATCCTCACAATGTCCATGTACTACCATCCCACGCTAGTATATGGAAGTCCCGTAGCACACGCCACAAGTAAGGCTATTAGACTTGAGTTCGTACTATCGAGGACTCGATAGCCAATGGTAGTTTAGAGTTACCGTTTCTAGTCTTGAGTATCCTAGGCTTGCAGCAGAACGGGTATATGTGTTACCCTTCGCTACACAAGCGCCGCCTGGAAGAGTATAATGACATGGTGTTGGTAACTATGATTGCGAGACTATCAGTACTTTCCACTGCGTAGTCCAGCATTGCCAAAGCCGTTGTCGCTTGTTTAGACCGCAGTCGCAAAGCTATTGTTGTTCGCTTCGAAACACAACCTCAAGAGCTTCAAGAAAGCACAGGGTTATAAAGCTGAATGTTCTGAGGTAAGCCCTTGATATCCGGTGTCGAAAGCCATTGATCGACTTTTTCTCCAACAAGGTAGTGTCCACTGGCTTACGGTAACTCCAGACAGGGAGGTCGCAGTAAAGCAGTATTCTCTGGGCGACTTCTTCAACATCCATGGCTCGCTCCCGGCTTGCGTCGAGCAGATCGAGAGCAGACTTCTTCACAAGCTTGGGACTATCAAGTGACAGTGAGACGGACATGCGGGTGTATAACACCATGAAAGTATGCCTCTGAGCCCGCGCAGCTACATATCGTTTCTGACGAAGCTGAGCAGGAGGAAGCCGTCGCAGGACGGAGAAGAACAAGCGAGAATCGGGACAACCTAGCGACCCTATACCGAGATCATCGTGATGTGCGGCCCCCGTACGCGTACGACCAAATCACAGAGACAGCTTTGCACCGAGAGGTCCTGAACATCTTCCAGAATGCCGGGGATTTGACGCGGCCTTACTATGAGCTTGGAAAGTACAGGGACGGGCCGAATGAAGACAACTGGGTTATTAGATGGTGCTTGTGGCACGTCTTCCGATACAGAGACAATCGCAATAAAGGAAGAAGCAATAGAACGTCCACATGGGAGGAGATAAACGGGATTGATACGGCTGACGAAGCTCCGGATGTAAGCCAACAGGGGATGCAAGATAGTAGGTCCAGTCTCGTGTGTCATCTCAAGTTATGCTCGAGCCACCCGGAACTCCATGAAGTCAGTCGAGCAATACGAACAACCTTAATGTTCCTTACTTGGCTTCTTTTTTCGACCTTGTTGGATGGTGATCCTGGTTTCAGAACTTGAGTCTTCAACCCTACAGGGTTACTTCTGATGCAGCGTGCTAGGCCAGGGTTCTCATCGATGGCCTATATATAGGATATTCAGCATGAATATTCTCAGCAATCATGGCGTACGAGCTGACCACTGTGTAGGAACAACGCCAGACTCAAGCAGATCAGCAAACGGGTATTGGGACCCAGTAAGAGATGCTTGACAGCAACGAGCACGCAACTGTC
Source organism: Cryomyces minteri (assembly GCA_005059845.1). Taxonomy (NCBI): domain Eukaryota; kingdom Fungi; phylum Ascomycota; class Dothideomycetes; genus Cryomyces; species Cryomyces minteri. Next base: position 7,209 of record NAJN01000986.1, on the reverse strand, counting down.
CGGGTGGTCGCTCCTCCAAGGCCAGGTATAGAGGGTATGAAGCGTTCACCGTTGTGATCCGCCACATGGCATCGACACCCTGTGTAGCTATCATGCATCGGATCGAAGACGGCACCCTTAGATCGAGCTGACCACTTTGCTTCTCTACGATCAACGATGTTGGGACTCTAAGCGGGGATCGCTGTTATCATGAGAGTTTTCAATGCATTCACACTCATCGGCCGGAAGACGCCGTCGCTCAGTGTGTCAAGACGAAGCCGAGAAACGAAGCTGGAGACACATTGTACAGTCTTCCACTGGCAACGTATCTTTTCCTTTGTCCGCTGACTCGACGGCCAGCCATTGGGAGTGGCCGTAACTTGGGATCAGTCCGGACGCAGTAAGGTGGGTAGGTACCCTGTAAGATGCCTCTGAAGATTGTCCACAAAAGAGATGCCGATCAGGATGAAACTCGCCCCTAGAATTTTATTAGCCACTTTGGCTCGCTCATCTGGAGGCGTCTGGTCTGATGGCGGGGACACGACTCTACCCTTTCATCAGCAGCACCGATTCCTCCCTTGGTCCCCTTCTGTGTCGGGCTTCATTTGAGAAGAGTCGAGAGCATCGCAACTGTCGAGCACATACGTAGGCGGAACGCAGCCTTCAATGAAGTCTCTGTAGTTGTGTCTCGAGTGGCACGACGGAGCTGCCGCGTGCGAAGTTGTAGAGTAGAGATCTTCTCAGCAATAGATGGCATTACACACGAGATACAGGCGAGGTAATCCCTATCCTACAACCAGTCATGTCACGCAACTTCACGGTCGAATATCACAGGCCGTACTCCCACACTCCTATCTTTGATTCTCAACCTTTAGCTGAGATGTTGGTTGTAGGGCCATGAGCGCATTTCGAGCGGACCACTAATGCATATCATACTGCTGATCTTATTTGTGATTGGGAGTCGGTAGGAGTTCTTCCGGTAAAGTGACTGAAAATCGTCAATATCCTGCAACGACCGTGTTGTTTCTACTAGGTCATAGTGTCCGATATAAGAACAGTATCGGACCAAGAGTACACAGCTCGAAGAATCCTCTAACACAGCGTTGTATCAAGCAATCGATCCTCGAATTGTGGCGTGAGGTTAGATGCAGGGCTCAAATGATCTACACAGGGACTAGCAGCCATCTTCGATCTCCCACGTGGCCATCCCTGCCGTCTCATGAGATGAGAGAGGATTCAATGCGGTACGACATGGGGGTCGAGTGAATGGATAGGTGGTATCACATCACTCGCAGAAGTCAGGGAGGTCGAATATCGACAATCGACGATGGTGTTGTACCTTCGATTGCATCGGGCTACAACCAAGCCGACTCCAACCAATGCTAATACTACTCTACGCCTTGCTGCCATCACCACCGAACAGATCCTTCCAAAACTCCTTGAACCCGTACTGCGGCTTCCTCGAATCGTAGACCTTGACTTTCTGGCCCCCAAACCTCTCAAGCACACCGCCAGGCGTGTGTCCAATAACCTCGATCTTGAGCTTGGGCGCGTTCGCGCGGTCACGAATCTCGCTCGCAAGCTGAGGAGCAACGTCCGCATAACAAGCCCGGAGCTCCCGATCCAGCGAGAAATATGGCTTCTTGGCTAAGTTCGGTGCCATGAGATTGTACGAGCGCGTCAGGTTATTGAGATTGTCGATGGCGACTTTGTGGTAGGAGCGCTCCATTTGCTCCCAAGCAGGGTCACGGAAGGGACGCACGGATGGGCGTGCGTCGTGTGGCTCAGCATTTTCCTCATGGCGAGTGGTTTCGGTGATGGTGATCTTCCCGACTGAACCAGGCTCCGGATGCTGACTGCCTCCCGACGGATCCACAGTCGCCTCCGTGACGGTGATCTGAGAGGTGCTTTCAGTTGCGCTTGAGCCTTCTGCAGACTTGAGTTCACCCGATAGTGTGATTTGAGATACATGACCACCACCGTCGACGGCGTTCATCTTCTCTTCTTTGCGCTTAGGCGGATTCTCTATGGCTTCCGCAGCCGCGTACTCCTGGGCTCTGCGAATCTGGTCAGGCAGAGTACCTCCTCTGCTCGATATAGTTCGAGCAGCGTGCCTCCTCCAGTCAGCCCTCAAGCGACTTCTGAACTTAGTCGCGGTCGAAACCAGCTCCTGTTGCTTCTCGATCCAGGGCGGGACAATATCTTGTTTCTGTATTATTTTGTTCATGAAATACTCGGTCGTGTCGAGGAAAGGGCTACTAGCGTTGTAATCTCGCTCGATGACCTTTCCTCTGGGCAAGTTCTTGAACTGGCCACGAGCGATAGCGTCTACTATACGCTCGTCCGCCAATGATGCGAGACCTTGAACCGTAGCCGGGATCGCTCGAGCAGCTGGTGTGAATCGTTCCTTCATCTCTTTACGAAACTGCTCGCGCTCCTTCTCTGAGAGATTCGGATCCTTCATGAATGAATAGATGGAAGTCTTGTCTCGAGCGTTGGCGATTCGCGTGCCTGAGTTGACTTTTGTTCTCGATCGACCAGTATCGACCTTTGGAGGTGGACCCCGAATCGAAGGAATCTTTGCAGGGCCTCTCATCGGCTTATGCGCGTCCGTCAACATGCGAAGAGCAGCATCTTCAACACTCTCGGTGCCTGTCCATGGCCGTGCGCCAGCAATATCACGAGTCCCTTTGCCTGCACTTGTGGGCAGTTCGGCCTGTGCAAATGCGCTTGGATAGTCGTTCCTGGTGCTCGCCCCTGCGATGCGTTCCTCGAGTCTCCGCTTGAGATCCTCATCAAAGCCGGCTTCTTCGACTGCTCGCCTCGCGCTACGTCCGCCGATCTCGAGGCTTTCGTCGCTCATCTGTGCCAGCCGTCGGGACATTGCTCCCTCCTCTTTCGTGGCATCCTGATCGCTCTCATCGGGCTGGGGTTCATCGTTGCTGCGTTGAGCGGGTGGCGGATTGGCCGAGCTGGACGACAATCGGTGTTGCACTCTTCGGGCTTCAAAGAGCAATCGCTTCTCTGCTGACAAGCAGCGAGCACATACGTAGGGAGAGAGTGTCAGAACCCGTGGCATGAAGAATCTCCGGAGAACTGATTGTAGATTAGACACTGTCCAGCAGATGTTCAATGTGTAGATGTGAGCCGCGCGCGTCATCGCCACGAGACAAGAAGTTCACCCGCGGCCGAATCCCGCCCGCTCAACCCCTGCCACGAACTCAGAATCGGTTCCACCCAGATTCCCTCGCGACGAGAAAGAAGCCTTAAAGCTCCGCGCCCTTTCCAGGCTTCAACCCTCTGCTGATGCTGAGATATTGTGAAACATCTTCTCCTCTCATGAACGGATCGTCGCCCAGCCCCGAGGTTACCCACTGGGTTCCAGTTCTCCCTTGCTTGAGAGACTGAAACAGAGCAGTGAGGCAGCTGCATCCGAAGTATCATGAGGCTGAGCCTACAATGTCAATTCACCATCACCGCTTTTCGTCCCTTCTCTATCATTCTAGTGGTGGTATGAAGATCTCATCAAACTCAGTCCTGCGTTTTGAGCAGCTACCTGTAGTATATATAGGCAATTGGTCAAATTACACACTTGGCAGTCGGCCAGACTTAAGCACAAGAGAATCAATCCACTCCATCTCAGCTCACGCTTAGTTGTTTATCAAAGAGTATTCCATAAGCTCAGGACAGTTCATCAGGGCCCCCGAAACCTCCGCAAGAGGCCGATTGGAGCTACCCCGCGCTTCCGAAGTGTTGTGGAGCCGACTTACCTAGCCTAGGTATCGACATATGATATTATTCCCGTCGTCTCACAGATATGTTTCCTTCACTCTTGTTCCTGTGTTGAAGTTCAAGCCAGACTCCCTCGGGATGGAAGAGATGTGTTCTCTCGACTATTCGCCGTACTGCATTCCCTTCAACCCCAATCCTCTCCGCAGCTCCCGCAAGGTTCGCATCATATGCGTTGGAGCGGGATTTGCTGGTCTTACACTAGCATACAAGATCGCTCATGAGCAGAAGCTTGAAGATATCATTGACTTTGCAGTCTATGAGCGGCTGGTAATTCGTCCCAAGAATTTCCTTCGGGCTTTCGATATGTTGAAACCATCAGAACGACGTAGGAGGCACATGGCTCGTCAACAAGTACCCAGGCCTTACCTGTGATGTTCCCATCCACATATACAATCTGCCCTGGGCGCCTAAACACGACTGGAATCGATACATGGCCAGCGGACACGAGATCCTGCAGTACATAAGGGATGTAAACGCAAGATTTAAGCTCGACAAGCACATCACGTTTGATACGGAAGTACTGGAAGCAAACTGGGATGGCCGAGAAGGGAAGTGGAAGCTAAAGAGTCAGTCTTTCATGTGGGACCTCCGCAGCGGACGCTGACAAGAATTGGGCAGTCAAACGAGGCGGAGAGATCCTAGAAGAGCAATGCGACATCCTCATTGGTGCCGCTGGTACTCAAAAGTCAGAGATCACATGTTGGTTTTCCACAACGAGACACTGAAACTATAGCAGTACGCCCTTGAAGTCCGCAATTCCTGGTCTCGACACTTTCCGAGGTCCTGTGATTCATACTGGCGCTTGGTGAGTTTACGCAAGCCCGGATTTCATGCTTACAAAGTTGCCTGACACTTTCTCAGGGATGAATCGCTTGACTGCAATGGAAAGAGCATTGCAGTAATTGGCAATGGTTCTTCTGGTATACAAGCTTTCGGAGCGCTGCAGAGGCAGTCGAGAAATATAACGCATTACATCCGCTCTGCAACGTGGATTTCTCTGAATTACATGAGTCAGTTCACCAGGAACGGTGACGGAAAGGACTTCCAATGTGCGTTCCGTATCATCTTTTGCCCGCCATCAACAATCACTGATGTCTGGCATTGTAGACACGGACGAAGAGAAAGAAAGCTTCAAAGATCCTGCTACTCTTCTCGCCTACCGCAGATCGCTCGAAACCGCGAGTAATGGAATCTTCAAGAACCTTGTCTTCGACGAGACGTCGCAAGACGTGAAAGCCAAGTTTCGCGCCGGAATGGAAAAAGTGATGAAAGAGCGGCTGAAAGATTCTCCCGAGCTTGCCGAGAAACTTATTCCAACCTACCAGCCTTGGTGCCGCCGTTTGACGCCTGGCGATGGTTACTTAGAAGCGTTGCAGGAACCAAACGCTCGGCTCGTAGCCGACCCTATTGAGGCCGTCACTGAGACGGGCATCCGGACCAAGAACGGCGATTTTACCGAATACGATGTCATCGTCGGCGCAACGGGGTTCGTCAACTCTCGCACGATGCCGTGGAAGATGACGGGCCGCAATGGTGTGGAGCTCTCCGAGCGATACAAACACGATACAGACGGTTACCTAAGCGTCTGCGCACCAGACATGCCCAACTTCTTCACCATCGGCTGTGGTCCGAACTTCACTATCGCCAATGGACCTGTTCTATCTGCTCTGGGCTTCGTATCCGACTACATCCTGCGCTGGGCTACGAAGATGGCAGCAGAGGACATCAAGTCGATCTGTGTCAAGAACGAGATTATAGAGGCGTACAACATCTACCTCCAGGAGATACTGCGGCGCACGGCATGGAACAGGAACTGTGAATCATGGTACAAGAAGGGGAGAGCTGATGGCTATCGCACCGGCATAACGGCAATCTATCCGGGGTCCATGAACCACTTCAAGGCGATGCTGGAGACGATCCGACCCGAAGACTTTGAAATTGCATACAGGAGTAGAAATCCCTTTAAGTTCTTTGGCAACGGGCTGACGGCGTTGGACTTGCAAGAAGGTGCTGATTTGGCGTGGTATCTGGACAAGACGATGAAGTTGGACCACATCTTGTAGCGTGCCACGCGGTGGTCGAGACAAAGCGTACTCAGAGTGGGCAAAACCCTTACGTGTCGCCGATGGATACTGTGTCTTGTAGACAACCTACATCGACGCCATTGCAGTTTTATGCTAAAGCAAGGCCGTTTAACAACTCAGCAGCATAGAAGTATCTTTATCTACAATCCTTGGAACTAGACTGTCCATGGAACTGTGGTTGTTGTGCTGGCGAAAGAGGCAACAATCTGTAAGTGCGCGTTAATCGCTGCGTGCATGCTCAGAGTTGTCTTGAATGAGATTTTGAGGCGTGTTTTGGCGCATCAAGCTGCTGCTGAGGATTCGGGTCTTAACTTAGGGGATTTGTTGTAATGACGAAGCGGTGAAGAACGTCGGGGCAGAAATCGAAGTGTCGCCGGCGGATGGTGCTTGAGTCCGGCTTGAGGTTTCCACAGCTTGCTCGTTCGTGTTGCTCCTCCGCTTCTCAACCCTCACTCTCTTCCTCCTACTCGTCCACGCGAAGCTGTTGCGCGATTTATCTTGCAAAGTCACAGACAGTCACCCGAGTGGAGACAATAAGCCGCTGGTTCACTTCCAGTCCTCTTCGGCGCGACAGTGCGTCCTTGACACGACCACCTCCAATAACTCCCCTCTCCTGACCCATTATGCCGGCCACCACCGCAATTCGCAGGGGGCCAGCGGTCGCAGATCCCGGCCGTCGTCAGTCTGCTCGTCAAGCGCGCACAACGTCCAGCAGACCCGCAAACTACTATGCCCGTCCTTTCGGCTCGATGGGCGGTCCTGTTGAGGAACCGACAAGTAGCAACACGCCTGGCTTCTGTCCGGCAATCACATACTTTACGGATTCGATCACTGCATTGCCGAAGGAAGTGATGAGACACTTTTCTATGTTGAAGGAGGTCGAGGCAAAGGTCCACGGCCCTGACGAAGTGTTGGCGGAGTTGTCGGACACACTCTGGAAAATGCCTCCTCCACCTCGACAGCGACCAAGTCCACCATCCCAGATGAACGCTTATGGAGGACCTTCGAACATGCTGAACTTTACCGCGAACAATAGCGCTGCCGGCAGTGCTCCTGGATCGCTCTCGAATGGCGCCTCCAACGTCCCTCAGCAAGCTGCTGATGTTCTAGCAAACACGGCTCAAGCGCAGTCTGCCGATGAAGACGCAAATCTTGAGAGGAGGAAAGAGTTCTTCAAACTCGGCGCCGTGCTTCACAGTATGATCGCCACACTGGACGAGAAGAACGCTGTCATTTCAACGGCGAACCAGACGTTGACGAAGCAACTAGCGCGAATGGACAGTTCATACCCTCACATCGAAAAGGAGGTTAGCGAAGAGGCGCGCTTGGGGAGTTTGACACACTGGGCATACGG
>NAJN01000985.1:0-14924 GCA_005059845.1 Cryomyces minteri | reverse complement strand
CGGGAATTATACAGCAGCGCACTGGACCCTCCTCTCCTACAACGAGGAGAGGTCTCGCGTCTCCTCCACCTTTAGAGATCGCTCGCCGGCGACCTCAGTACACTCCAGACGAGTCCGACGAAGACCCGCCGTCACCGCCAGCGCCTCATTTACCTCAAAGGCCGCCATCTCAACAACTGTCCCCGCCTGTCTCTCAATATGCTTCTCCACGTGCGCAGGAGTCCGCAGGTGTCATGCCCTCTCCACCATACAATCGCGCAGTGTCCCGAGAATACGACGAAGATCAACCTACGTCGTCGCTTGGAGGATTTCATCTGTACAATATCCACGAGATGGTATCGCACAACGGCAAGAACAAGAAGATGCCAATGACGCTGGGGATAAACATCGCAAGGGGGTTAATCATGATTGCTCCAGAGAAATCACGCGACGGACCGCAAAGAGAGTGGTCCGCCGAGAAGCTGACACATTATTCTATCGAAGGGAAACACGTGTTCATGGAGCTCGTAAGGCCTAGCAAGAGTGCCGACTTTCATGCCGGTGCCAAGGACACGGCGAAAGAGATTGTATCTGCGCTGGGTGAATTGGCTGGAGCAGCGCGGGCTGAAGGGCTCCGCGAGGTGCTCGCTGCTGGCGCCGGGACATCGAATGTGCAGAAGAAGGGTCACATGCTATACGAGTTTATGGCACAAGGTGACGACGAGGTCACAGTTGCAGTTGGAGACGACGTCATTGTCCTCGATGATACGAAGAGCGACGAGTGGTGGATGGTGCGGCGGCTAAAGAACGGAAAGGAACGTGTTGTACCAAGCAGCTACGTCGAGATCACAGACACGAGCATGGCATCTCCGAGTATAAGCGGGCTCAACGCGGCGAAGTCTACCGTAGAACAGAACCGGCTCGAAGAAGAGAAGATGGCAAAGCAGGCGTCAAAGGGTCACAAGAGGCGTGATAGCGATTCGAAAGGCGCAGAGGTAGGGCCCGGCCTTCGCTTGACTGAACGCGGTAGCAGCTTGGTGAAACGTATTGACATGAGGATGTCTTCGCAGAGAAGCAAGCGCGATAGCAGATCGGACGCAAGGGCACCTTCAACATCCAAACCGAGTAGGCAACTGAAGAGCGGCATTCGCCAATACGCACGTGCTAATAGTGTATTTACAGAACCCGACTTCTCCAAAGTCCGGACTTGGACGGATCGCTCGGGTTCGTTCAAAGTCGACGCTGAATTCATCGGTCTTCGGGACGGCAAAATTCATTTGCACAAGCAGAACGGTGTCAAAATTGCCGTGCCCGTGACGAAGATGGCAGTGGAAGATCTGGAATACGTCGAGAAGGTTACCGGCGTCTCATTGGACGAGGACAAGCCGTTGTCGGACATCAAGAGGAGAAGCACCCAGCGGGCGAAGGAAAGGCGTCGAGAAGATCCAGGACCATCGTCATCGAGATCCAAGGCTGGTGCTGCTGTGGAAAATCCGAAGAAGCCCGAGTATGATTGGTTCGACTTTTTCCTGCAGTGTGGCGTGAACCCGCAGATCTGCGAGCGTTACGCAAACGCGTTCAACAAGGACCAGATGGGACAAGAGATCTTGCCGGACGTGCAGCCTCAATTGCTGCGGACCCTTGGTCTGAAAGAAGGAGATATTCTGCGAGTTATGAAATTTCTCGACAACAAATATGGTCGAACAGCAACACGAGATCCCCGGAAAGTAGGGTTCGCCGACAGCGCTGCGGCGGAGGGCTTGACGGCAGATGATGCGAGTGGAAGCGCTGGTGGTCTTTTCTCCGGGCCCGGGGGAGCCCTAAGAAACAACACCCGGAAAGGGCGTCCAGCACCAGCGGTGCAAACAAACGATGTTGTGGATGCCAAAGCGTTTGAATCACCGAGCGAGGGCAGCTCAAGGAGGGCACCACCTTCAGAATCTACTGCGACACCTTTGGCATCCATACCACCCCCACCCAAAAAGGACTTCGATGGATTCGATGACGATGCTTGGGATGTGAAACCAACACGACAGGCACAGGCTCCAGCACCAGCACCAACACCTGCTTTCCAAGCTCCTCCGCAAGCACCAGCTCCTCCACCTGCTACAGTAACTGGTTCAATGGCGGAGCTGTCCCTTCTCTCACCTCCGTTGCAGCCAACACAGGCGTCTCAGCCAGCACCTCAGCCAGCTCCGCAGACCCAGATTCCCTTCACCTCGTCACAACAACAATCTCAGCCCACAGGAGCCGATCCTTCGTTCTTTAACAGATTAGCAGCCCCTGCTCCGCAACAACCGCTCCAGGCGCAGCAACCCGCGTCTAGACAACGACCGCAGGCGCCCTTGCAGATCCCGTTACAGGCTTCATTGATCGCGCCACCCCCTCAGAGAGCGGGTTCTGCGCCTCTGAACTACGCGCAGCAGAGTGCTTTTGGACCGCCACCTCTCCAACCGCAGCTGACGGGATACAGTGCCCAGAATGGCATGAACCAACGCCAGCTTGCGCCGCCGGGGCAAAGCCTCCAGGAGCTCAATCAGCAACGCTTCCAGCAACAGCAACAGCAGCAGTTTGCGCAGCAACAGATGCAATCGCAGCCTAGTGGATTTGGTCAACAACCGCAGTCTACTGGTTTCGGACAACAACAACAACAGCCTGGCTTCAACCAGTTCCAGAATGGCATGATGTCGCAGCCCACTGGCTTCGGCCAATTCTCTCAGCAGCAGCCTCAACAAACTGGATACGGGCAGTTCCAACAGCCTCAACCAACAGGCTTCCAACCTTCTACACAGCAGCAGTTCATCAACGGTCAGCAGACAGGCAGTCCGTTCGCCGACCCACCTCGGCCACCGTTCCAGCCTCAGCCGACGGGCATGCAATCGACTTTCGCGCCTATGCAGCCTCAACAGACGGGCATCAACAGCTTCCTGCCGCCTCCGCTGCAGCCACAAGCGACTGATTTCACCAACGGCTTCAATCCTCAGCAGACTGGATTCGCGAACCAGAGAACCGGCTTCGCTGGCAACGCAGGATTCGGACAACCCCCTCCACCAGTTCCACCGATGCCGCAACAGCAGATCCTCACCCCGCTGGTGCCGCAGAAAACAGGACCTGCGCCACCTGTAAGGTTTGGAGTCACTCCTGGAGCGGCGAACAAACTACAGCCGCAAGCCACGGGTAGGAGGGCTAACCTGGGCAATGCCAGTAAGTACACCGTCTGCTATTTCAGCTACAGAGAACCAACGCTGACACCTGGAACAGCCCCACAAAATCCATTTGGGTTCTAGGATGCAGCGAAGAGGCCAGAATGTACATATGGGACGTAACGGTGTCTTATTGCATAGCGAGTTTTTCTTGCGTTTTGGTATTGGGTAGCGCGCGTCCTACTCGTCTCCCGCTCCGTCGGACTTGGGAGTCTCGCTGATCTTGAGGCTCCTGCGGTAGTGGGACTGTACTTGTGCAGCACAATGATAGTATCAGTCACGCGAGGCGGAGCATACATGTGCTTTCTGTGCTCGACTCGACCTGTGTTGATACGACACTTGATCTTCCGCTCCGTATCACTGGCCGCTGAGCTCACAAGCCCGACGTGCACCTTATAAGAACATGCCTTAGTGAAAGCAGTCAGTGTTGCGACGAGCAGCAGGCTTCTTCAGCAGTCCTGCCCCGAGTACACGTACAGAAGCCACTCCGAGCAGTGAGGTGAGAAGGGCTTCGAGCTGCTCTCGCGTTGAGCAATGGAGACACGCTGCTTGACTGGAAAGGACGGTCGAAATGAGTAGAAACGAGTGTCGCGGATTGGCTTCCGCGTTGGGAGCTCGAGCTTCCAATGTGGCCATCTCCGTCGCTGCTCTTCCAACAACAACGAAACATCTCTCAAGCACTCCGCTCTTTGATCGTGCGCAATGATCAGACACTTTTGGGCATTGCCAGCCTTTCTTCGCCTGGTTCTGGCTGGCCAGCATACCTTCAGCATCCACGATGACTTGCTAGCATTCCCTCAGGTATCGCACTGTGCGCCCAAGACCTCCGAGCTGCGACACATCCTGACACATTGTTCGTATAGTACGAGGTTATCTTCTCCGAATCCTTCGTCCCCGAAGAACTTGCCTCACTCCGCCTCGCTCACGCAGCTGCCAAGTCCCGAACAGCGTACCAGGGGCACGTTCCAGCCAGCAGCGGTGGCTCCGAGCTATCTCAACACAGTCAAGGAGATCACGAGATCCCAGACTTGAAAGACGACGAGCAGAGCCCTCTCGATGAACTCCGAGAAACTTACGAACGGATCGTGCTTGAGGGAATGCCCTACCTCTGCACCATCCCCATTGTCGCACCACCAGCACCCGACAACGATACCATGTCGCGCGAAGAGGAGGAGAACGAGCTTATGCGTGCGACAGACAGGGGCTTGGAGGCGCTCCAGGGCATGCAGGGCAATTGCATATACTTCATGAGTGGATGGTGGAGCTACCAGTATTGCTACGACGAAGGTGTCAAGCAGTTCCATCAGCTGCCCCCAAGTAGAGGCGTTCCAGTGTACCCTCCGCAGGAAGACCCGAGCGTGCAGAGCTTCACGCTGGGAAGGCTTGCAGGATCGCCTTCCCGTAAGCAAGTCTCCGACGACGAGGAACCCAGGGCGCAGTCGGAGGGAATGGGGGAGATAGCAAAACTGGAGACCAAGGGTGAGACTCGGTATCTCGTCCAGCGGCTCGCCGGCGGCACAACATGTGACCTCACAGGCAGAGAGCGGAAGACCGAAGTCCAGGTATGGCGGCTCTTGCTTCCATCATTCGCACTGAAACGGACGCTGACATACCGTCTTCCAGTTCCACTGCAACCCCCAATCATCCGACCGCATCGCCCTGATCAAAGAAGTGTCCACCTGCTCCTACCTAATGGTAATCGACACCCCACGCCTCTGCAACGACGTCGCCTTCTCGCCGCCCGCCAAGAACAAGCCCAACGCCATCACGTGCCAAGAAATCGTCGCCGAAGCCGACATCCCCGCGTGGGAATCCGCGCGGGCCTCCTTCGCCTCCGCCATGCTGTCGCCGCAACCACCCCTCGCGGACACGGTGCCGAACCCGACGGTCGGCGGCACGGAGGTCGGCGCGAAAAAGGACGTCGGCGGGCCCGGCAAGGAGATCCAGAAGTCGGTCATCGTCGGCGGCGGCACCGAAACGTACGTCGACACCTTGGCGTCCAGCGACGGCGGCCACATGAGCGACGAGGAGATCAAGAAGGCGCTCGGCGCGGTCAGGCCTCAGGATCTCGAGAAGATCAAGCAGCAGATCGAGCGCGTCGCGGGCGGCAAGGGGTGGAAGCTCGATATTGTGGACACGCCGCGCGGAAGGGAGTTTAGGGGTGTCATCGACGCCGATAAGGAGGACGGGGAGGAAGTGGGAGAGGCGGGGGAAGCGGAGGGCGAGGGCGAGGGAGAGGGCGAGGGGGAGGGTAGTGAGGAGACGTACAGGGAGGAGCTGTAGCTGTTCGTTTTACTCGTAGCCCGCTTGTGAATCGAGAACGGGTGCCTCGTCCCCGAACACTGGGACTTCGTCTTCTCACCACCAGTGTGACTGGAGCTGCTGTGATCACGTTCTTCAACATGTAGACACTCATTCCAAGCACCAAAGTCGAACCACCACAGTCAATCCCTCATGCGCACAACCCCTCCCCCCCCCCTTTTCTTTTTTTGAACCCACACTTTTCAACGCGCATATCTACGAGATCTTCGAGATGGGACTGAGGAGATGAATGAAGGAGAGACGAGCCCATCAGGTTCATCCAACCCGTTAAAAAAAAACTAATGGCGCCCCAGACCCAAGCCACACAACGCCCTCGCTACGCCAGTGACCACGCCAAACGAACGCCCCATCGTCGCCCTTCCGTTGCCGGCCCCATCAAGCCGGCTCCAGCATCACGCGGTCCGCCCGGTCCGCGGCGCCGGCCGAGTCTTCGCGCCCTCGGTCCCCGCCCCGCGCCTCTGCACCCCCCGCGCCTCCGCCGTGTTGCAGCACGTAGGCGCGCCAGTCGGCCAGGCGCTCGCAGGGCCCGCCCTCGATTCTCACGACCCGGTCGTCGGCGGCGCCGCCCAGGGCCGTGCCCCGGTACCGGGACGCCTCGCCTGTCTTGCTGTGTTTCTTTTTGAGGACTGTGGGGAGGAGGGGGGGGGAGTCAGTGGACGTGAGGCTGAAGTTTATGGAGGGGAGTGCAGTGTTGTGTATGGGCTGGGGGGGGTGGGGTGTTGGCGGCGGTAGCGAAGCGCAGGCTGCTCGCACGGCGGTTGCGCGCGTAGGGGAGTCGACGTACCACTCAAGAAGTCCTCCTTCTCCTTGCCAGCCTCTGCCTGTGCCGCCGCCGCGGCTGTCGTACTATCCTCGAGCAGCCCAGCAACCCTCCCAATCTCCCTGTTCTGCTCGCCCCGGATCCAGTTCAGGAAGTCCCTCACATCGCTCACATCCTCATCGTCCCGCCTACTCCTCTCCTTCTCCCTCAGCGCCTCGCCCAACGCGCCTTCCCCACCGATCTCCCACAGCGGCCGGCGCAGCGCCTCCTTCCACGCCTCTTCTGCCGCCGTCAGCGTCGGCGCCAAGACGCCGCAGTCGGCGAGGGCCATGCGCGCGTCGGTGATGCTGGGGCACGCCTGCTCGGGATAATTGGAGGCCGCGTGAGAGGCGGTGCGGGCCGCGAGCAGGAGCAGGTACCGCGCGGCGAGGTCGGCGAGCGTGTCGAGCACGGAGGGGCGTGTCGAGTGGAAGCCGGCGGCGCGCAGGATGTGCAGGATCGGCGGGCGCAGGAGGGATGCGTGGAGGGCGTGGGCGGAGGAGGAGGACATTGTCGTGCGCTTGTGGGGAGCTGTCACCGCACTTGCTCTACCTGGGAGGGTGACATGGTGAGCAGTTGGCAAGAATGCGACGGCCTCAATGCTGCGTGGGCATTTGGTGTTGTGCTGAGAGGTGAAGCAGATTCAGGACCAGCAGTGTTATAACATGTGGACGGAGGACTGTGGACGGAGGACTGTGGACGGAGGACGGAAGACGGAGGATGCCGGCGCGTCTCTGTTGCTTCACCTCGTGCCGCACCGTCCCTCGCTCACTTTCACTTTCACTTTCACTTGTACGCGCCTGCTCACGGCTATATAATCTGTCCTCCCCTCCCCTTCTGCCTCCTCGTCCCCGCCATGTCAACCAACGGCACGCCACGACCGACAATGAAGCTGAAACTGAACACCTCCGCTACACCCGCTCCAGCAGCGACGCCCACCCCTTCCTCCGGCGGCGGCCTGAAGCTCAAGCTCGGCGCAAGAGCCTCTCAAACACCTGCCCCGGCTGTCGAAGCACCGCCCCTCTTCACCGATGCTCCCAAGCCGAAGAGAAAATACAATAGAAAAAACAAAGGCGAGGCCGCGAATGGCGCATCGCTGGCCGCACCAGCACCAGCACCAAAAGCGTCGAAGAAGCGGACCGCAAACGACGACACCATCTCTCCGGCCGCAAAACGGCAAGCCAAAGCCAGCGATGCCAGCATCTACGATGTCCCCGCTGACGACAGCTACGGCTACACCGCGACCGCGCCCGCTCCCGCAGCTTCAACCCCGCGCGTCTCACTGAAGTTGAACACCAAGAAGCTCAAGCCCGCGCCCAAACCATCCACACCATTCGCGCCGAACCTCAAGCTCAAAACCAAAGGCCAACCACCTCCCCGACCGGTAGGCGTGGGCTACGACAGCGAGGCTTCAGACGCGGAAGCGGATCCGGCCATCGAATCGCAGTTTGTGCTTCGTATGCAGCCCGGCGACGATTGCGACTACCTGCGCCATGCAATCGAGGACAAGAAGATCGGCGTGTCGCTCGCAGAGGGCGGAGCAGACGTGAGCATGAAGTGGCTGGACAGGGAGGGGCGGCGATGTGTGGTGACGATCCGTGGGATAGCGTACGCGGCCAGCCTCGTGGACTTGCCGTGCGTGATCGAGGGCATGAAGAGCTGGGACAAGCGCGGCTGGTGGAAGGTGGCCGACATCTGCCAGATGCTGCTGGTGCTCGGGCCCGTGGCGAGCGAGGCGGAAGCCAAGGCGCACCCGCTGCCGCGCGAAGTCGACGAGGCGACATGGCAGTTCGCGCACGGCCTGACGCCACCCATGCACTGGGTGCGCAAGCGACGCTTCCGCAAGCGCGTCTCGTACCGCACCATCGAGGCCGTCGAGGAGGAGGTCGAGCGGCTGCTGGCGCGAGACGAAGAGGCCAAGCTCGGCAAGGGCTCGTCGACGTACGAAGTCCTCGATCTGGGCCGCCTGCGCGACGGCAGCGAGGCGACGGCCGGCGAGGATGAAAGCGAGGACGCGGAGGGGGAGGAGTACGTCCACACGGTAGAGGACGGGAACTACGGCTACGAGCGGGACGAGGTGGAGGAAGACGATGATGCGGAGGATGAAGAGGAGGACGAGGAGGATGCAGAAGCCATTGCGGCGCAGATGATGCACGAGTTCGGCGGCGACGACGACGACGACAACGGCGACGTCCACCATCCCACAGCCGGCCCGTCCCTCCTCGCCAACACAGGCACAGCCGCCGCACCCCCCCGCTCCATCGAGACTCCCACCGCCGCCGCCGCCGCCGCCTCGACTCTCCCAGCCGACCTCTCCAGCGCGCCCATCTCCTCCGCAGCGGCAACGCCGTCGGCGCAAAGCCCAAGCAGCGGCTCCGCCTCGCCCTCGGCGTCGGCCTCGTCCTCGGACGAGGGCTCGGCCGCGGACCCGGAAGAGCGCGCGCAGCAGGCGGCCGCGCAGGCGGAGGTGGCCGACCTGGAGCGCGAGGTCGAGGCGGCGCGCGCGCGCTGGCACGCCCAGAAGAACCTGCTGCTCAAGGACAAGTTCAGGGGCAAGTGGATGAGCCTGCTCAGGGACCTCGAGCTCAAGAGGGGCGTCGTGGGCGCTGGCGAGGAGGGCGTGTGAGCGGAGGATGGGCGGGTTGGGGAGGACGGGAAGGGAGAGGGGAAGCGAGCAGAGGATGGGGCTGGGTGGGCTTGGTGGAGCGGGTGGGCGCACGGCGTCGGACTTTGTTTGGGAGTGGGAAACGCGTCGAGTTTGGAGCTTTGGGTTGTTGCTTCCTTTGCCCGTCGCTGTCGTCTTGCGCTCCGGCGTTGCTGAGCATGCGCTTGACCTCGAGCACGAGCGGGGCTTACTGAACTGGGTTTCACTGTGGCATCGCAGCTCGATGCGGCGGTCTCGAGAAAGATATTGCAACCCTGCTACGAAAGCGTTTCGATTCGTCCCACTCATCCGATTCGTCCACGGTCAAAACGCATCTCCTGCATCCCCTCCGTAACGCAGTCGGACGCTATATATATATATATATATATGTTTGTACAGTCCCCGTCGTGGCACTCGTGACAGCCGGATCCAGCGCCCCCGACCCCACGCCATGTCTACGTCTCGGCCGGATCGGCTCATCGAGCGGTCCGGAGCCGGTGCACCGGCGCTTCTCACAGCTTGCTCTCGGACGGGTCGCCGATGACGTTCAAGAAGGCCGTGTGGACGTGCTCGGTCAGGTCACCGGCCTGCAGGCTGCGGCCCTTCTCCTTGAAGGCGATGCGCGAGCACTCCCTCGTGATGGCGCTGCCGCCGTACGCGACCAGGGCCAGCAGCTCCGACGGGCTCATGTCGTCGTCGTGCTCCCAGATGCGGTCGAGGTAGGCCTTGCGGTAGGCGAGCAGCGTGGCCAGGCTGCCCGTCAGCGTGTCGCCCTGGCCGCCGGAGCGCTTGAGGCCGCCCTCGCCCTCGGACACGAGCGTGTGCTCGCCGTTGGAGATGTAGTCCTTGTTGCCCTTCTGGATGATGGTGACGCCGCCGAAGGCCTTGGCCAGCTTGCTGCACACCTGCGCCGGGTCCTCGGCCTGCACGTCGACGCCCTGCGCCTTGGCCAGCCGCCCGAACTCGACCACGTTGGGCGTCAGGATGCACTCCTTGCAGCCGTGGACGAGCTCGGGCCGCGTCTGCGCCAGGTACAGCCCGTCGGCGTCGAGCACAAAGGGTATGTTCTGCTTCTTGGCCTCGACGATGACGCGCGCGCACGTCTCGAGCATGGCTTCGTCGCGCCCGAGACCGGGCCCGATGACGATGACGTGCAGGCGCGAGAGCATGGCGACGACTTCGGCCGAGATGTTGTCGATGTTCTCCGACGACGACATGTTCTTCTTCTGCCGCATGTACGGGTGCACCATCAGGTTGGGCGAGAAGGTCTTGATGACGGCGCCGGCGCCGGGCTCGCAGATGACGTGGGACTAGATGGTCGAGAGTCGACGGTCAGAGTTGTGCTCGGCAGTACGAAGGTGGTAGAGGAAGCCGGAACAGCTCTATACGTGCCATGTCTGCACCCAGCTTTGCCGACGCCATTGCGGAGAAGTAGGGAGCGCCGGTGTAGTCTTCACTGCCGCCGATGACTGCCACTCTTCCCAGCATACCTGGAGGACGTATGTCAGCCCGCGTTTCGCCTCGATTGGCGCGAACAATGCGATCGGAAGAAACCAGCTTCACGCGGAGGTGACATTGGTCGGTTGAGCAGACCTCCCCGGACACTGTCTGCACCACTGCAAGTGTAGCCTTCGCCGATGCTCCACAACGCCACAGCCTGCCACTGCCCTCTGCTCTCTACTGTCTGCTGTCTTTCGCCGAAGCTCTCTTCCCGCCTGTTCACTGACCTTTGTGGAACTTCTCCAGCATGGGCGGGATCATCTTGTACACCTTGCCCAGGATCTCCTTCCTCGATGCGACGGCAGCCATGTTTGCTTGTGAGTTGTGTCGGGGGTACAGGGGAGCCTGCGCAGGTGGTAGTTGAGTGGGATGGGAATGTGTGGATGGGAAAGGCGTGAGAAGGGGATGCGGCCGATGTCTATCAGCGCAGCTCGACGGTCTAGATTGGTTTTGACGGGCGCTGGTGACGTGTGCAGCGGAGGCTTCTGTCGTCACAGCGCAGCGGAGAGCGAAGCGAGGCCAGACGTCGATGTTCTGCTGTTCGAGCACCTGGTCCGTCCTGTTGTCTACAACACCACACAGCGGACAGCCCGTGGGACACAGAGCGCCTCAAGGGAACACCACAGCCCCCGCCAACAGTCGACTTACCCTCCTCGACATCAGCGACACAGCCCCCGTCATGGCCGCCCTCGACCCCAGCGGCGACGCCCAGCCCACGCTGAACCAGGCCTACACGACCCCTGGCAACCCAGCAGACAAAGAGCCGCTCGAGAGCGCGCAGGCGGACGCCAACGCGCGCACCAACGACGAGAAGACGTACGCATCTCTCCTCCCTGCCTCATTCTCTCCTCTCTCGTCCCCTTGCCCTTCTCGTGCCCCACCCCACCCCGCCCCTCGCCCTCCCCACCACCACCACTACCACCACCACCCCCCCACCAATACACTAAGCTCCCACCCCCATATACTGACCCCCGTCCCCACCCCAGCGACACCCGCGCCCCCGTCCCCCAGACGCAGTCGAGCTCGCAAGCCGACGCGATGCCGACGTCCGTGGCGCGCGGCGTGCGCGGCGCGCCCCCGGGCGAAGAGGCCGCCGGCAAGACGGACGAGGACGTCGGGCGGCACAACGAGCTGGACGGGCAGCAGATGCGGGCGCCCGGCGAGGGCGACGTCCGCGACGTGGTGGAGAAGAAGCCCGGCGCGAGCGGGGCGCAGGAGGGGCTGGAGAGCGATCTGGACAGGTACGTGCGGCCTTCTCCGTCCGGCGCACTGCTTCGAGGGCAGCCTCCACGGTGGGCGCGTCCTTTGGAGCGTGGCATGCTAGGGAAAGAGAGCGGGGGGAAACTACTGCGAGCGAGACGGTGTTCCGTTCTTGTTTGTTGGAACGGCTGCTGACCCGCCACGTTCCCGCCGTGCAGGAAGAAAGTCGAGCAGGCCCCCGCGCGCGAAGCCGTCAAGGAGCAGCGCCAGCAGAAAGTCGACGTGGCAGGCGTGCTGGGCCAGACGGGCGGGCCTGCGAACCCGGTGGACAAGGACGGCTACCCGAACAAGTAGAGCGTGACGGGTGCTGCCATTCGTGCGGAGACGACGGGAAGAGTTGACCGCGTGCGACAGAAGGCGAGTGTTACTTGTATAGATGTTTGGTCTCAGAGTACGCAGTCACGGATATCGTTTTTGAGCGGACGACGCCGACGGCGAAGAGTTGAGATGAGCTGTCTGTATGTATGGACACGCGCCAAGCCAGACCGAACGAGTGCCGGTCAGGAAAACCAGGGCAGAGATGGTATCTTTTCGCAGCCCAAAAACGCCGTACAGCCTGCCCAATACCTCGTCCTGTTCAGTGCCCGTCAGGGCCTCCCTCCCTAATTCCCCCTTCATCTAGATTCCGTGACCAGCCGACGGCGTGTTAACGCCTATGAACGCAGCCGCACCAGAGAAGCCGCTGCCGTACGGTGGCTGCTGCGGCTGAGAGGGGTCGAACTGCTGGTCCATGTGCATGGGCCACATCAGGTTGTTGGGGTCGACGGAGGTGCCCTGGACGTACGAGTCCCACGCGTCCTAGCATCTGGTCAGTTGCACTGTCTCTACCGGCAGGATGGGGTCGGTGTTGGATTGAGAGATCGCTGTGGCTTACCCAGTCGATGCCAGCCCCAGACGTGTCTGTGGCTTGGAATCCATTCATGGCGAAGAGCTGGCTAAAGGGACTCGCCCCGCCAGCCTGCTCGTACAGCGGAGTGAGACCGGTTCTCTCGGCCGACACAGGCATCTCGTTCAGCAGGCCTGCCATGCCCGCTGGATAGCCCCTCTCTGGGCTCTGGAACATGCCACCCGCATTAGGGGTCAAGCCGCCTGAACTCAGCATGCCCAGCGTCATCGCCGCACTGTGCTCCGGGGGAACGTTCGCATCGATGTCAGACACGTTGCCGTTCGGGAAGACACCGAATCCGCTTGGGTTATGTCGCTGTGGCTGAGGCCGGAGCGCCTGGTGCGTTTTGATCTTCTCGAGCATGACTTTCAGAATTGTGCACGCCCTGTACGCTTCAAAGGACTGGTCGCTCAAGCCTTGCCAGATGGAGATGCAGTGCTCTAGGGCTTGGAACATGCTCCTCCTTCGGTCCTCGGACAGTAGGTAGAAATCACTGCTCGCGCCTGGCTTGCGGCCCGTTCGTTCTGCTTCGGCCGACTGGTAGAGATCCAGGCATATAATCATGGCTGCGAGCAAGAAGTCGTGCGTTGTAAGTGAGCTGATAAACCACTTCACGGAGCTCAAACGACCGCCGGGTCGAGCTTCGTGGTGCAGTGTCGCTTGATGCTCCAGCATCTGCATCGATGCGTCCAGACACGTCCGCCGTGAGTAGGCGTACCGCTCAGTGTCACGGCCTGGTGTGACGAATTTACGGTGAAGAACACATTGACTCTTCAGGTACAGGAGCTCAAGTCCGAAGCGTTGTGTTATGAGAGTTGGAGTATCCGTCGGCGTTTCGTGGACAGGACGCATTTGCAGATGCGGAGGGATGACCAGGCGAGATTCACGAAGAGCGTTGTCTAGCTTCATGATCTCGTCATAGGTTGGCGGATACGTGAGTGACTGCACCCGTTGGACGATGTCGCCGAAAGTGAACACCAACCGCCCTTTGGCGATCATGTAGGACACCGGCGTCGGCTCGGAGGTCGGACGGGACGGTGGTAAAGTCTTCATGTCTTCGTAAAGCTCGTCGTCCCAAAGACTCCGTGGTAGGCCCGTGTCGCACCCGTCTCCGCGGACCATGCTGGGTAAGCCGAATTGGAATGAGAACAGCAGGTCGGCTTGTCGAACAAACGTCCACACACGCCGACGCATCTCACCCTGAAACACTGATACGTTGGGGTATGGTTTCGAGTCTTTGTGATAACCCATTCGCATGGCCAGGCGAACGATGACACCAGTGAGGATCAGAACACCGATTTCGGCATCCCTGCTCCGCGCATATTCCGCATGCAAGTGGAGTATCAGTGTTTCGATCATGTGCGTTACCGGTTGCGTGAAGTCAGCAAGAACCAGACATTGCGCGGTGAGACCTCGAAAAGCAACCGAAGTTTCCTACGACTTTCCTAAGTACTCTGGCGGCTCATCTCCCGCACGGTGGTATGATTGTAAGGCCAAAGTCATCATAGCATATACCAAGCCAAACCATATGAGGGGGCTCTCACTTGGGTTCGCCCAATGTTGGTCGTACTGCGGGCCGAATCAGTATACAAGATCATCATCGACCCTGATCTCTGCCTCCGTAACACAGAATTATCGTCTTAGAGTGAATGGATATGGAGTCTTGAGAGTATCATACCTGTCGCTGGAAAGTTGGCCCATGTATGATGTCTAAGGAACTTAGCCAGATTCTCCACAAGACAGGACGCCTCCCCAAAACTCACGAACTGCAGGATCGTAGCAATTGAAGTATCGTTCAACCAGCTTGTCGGTGACATGTTTTGTTGGAAATGATGCTAGGACTTCCCCCCGATCAACGGGCCTTGTGCCCCTAAAGAGAATGGAGGTTCCAGGATTGTCCTCGTTATCTCTCGTCGCCTTCACCTTCCGCAGCTGGTCCTCGTATTGTTTCTTGTGATCGGAGAAGTAATTTTTCACTTCGGCGATCTGTGGAGAACTTTAGTGAAGATTGAGCAGTCGAGGGTGGTTTGTACTCACATCGCTCAGTATTGCATACCAATGCGCATCTGATGCAAATATGGCCCTGCCATTGTCTACCTTCATGACACCTATTCCTCGGGAGACCTGCTCAACTCCGTCATCTTCCCCTTCGTCCTCCTCTTTGATAGTGTCCTCTGTTTCGAGATCAACGGGAGCATCAGCTGTGCCCAAACTTGTTCCGAAGCTGTTGCTCCTGCTACTTGATATAGCGGCATTTGCTGCTGCAGGGCCAGCAGACTGCACACCATTCGTCATGAGAGATAGTACGAGTCCTTCCAGACGATCGATGCG
>NAJN01000984.1:0-14932 GCA_005059845.1 Cryomyces minteri | reverse complement strand
TCCTCCGCCAGTTGACCTACTCCACAACCCGCTTCGGCGTCTACGAGGAGTTGAAGGAGCTCTTCAGCTCCTCCCTCTCGCAGCCCTCCTTCCCGACCCTTGTCGCAATGGCGTCTACTTCCGGCCTCCTCGGCGGCATCGCCGGCAACCCGGCCGACGTGCTCAACGTACGCATGCAGCACGACGCGGCGCTGCCGGCCGGCGAGCGGCGCAACTACAAACATGCCATCGACGGGCTGGTGCGCATGACGCGCGAAGAGGGCTGGCGCAGCCTGTGGCGCGGCGTGTGGCCGAACAGCATGCGGGCGGTGCTGATGACGGCCTCACAGCTGGCCTCGTACGACGCGTTCAAGCGCTCGCTGCTCACGCACACTGCGCTCGAGGACGGCTTGACGACGCACTTCACGGCGTCCTTCCTGGCTGGCTTCGTGGCGACGACGATTTGCAGCCCCGTGGACGTCGTGAAGACGCGCATCATGAGCGCGCACACGCAGCAGGGCCTGCTGACGCTGCTGGCGAGCATCTACCGCAAGGAAGGCTGGAGCTGGATGTTCAGGGGCTGGGTGCCGAGTTTCATCCGCCTGGGGCCGCACACGATCGCGACGTTCATGTTCTTGGAACAGCACAAGAAGATCTACCGGCACTGGAAGGGCCTGCCCGAGTAAGCCGGCGGTCCGGGAAGAGCGCAGCAAAAGACTCGGATCCCAGGGGGTTCATACCGGCCCTTGTCCCATACACAGCGCGGGAACCAGGTCATTTGCGAAGTGCGTCGCACTTTTGCAGAACAAGTACCTCCCAAGGTCCCGACTGCCGAGTAGAGAGCTCAAGCTAGCCGGCAACAGAGATTGAACTCCAGCGCCCAGAAACCACAAAGAACTTTCGCCCCGGAGCGGGGGCCCCGACACAACCGGAATGGCGACCGGCCCCCACCCTCTTGCTGGAACTCGGGGGAAGCCAGTCTTCTGTATCTCTCGGTCAGCAGTGCATCATCGGATAGGCGTTCAGGCGAGCATCGGCATCGCATCGCACCTACGGGGTCCCCCATTAAGCGGCTCGAGTTCGGAGCGAGATGCACCCCTCAATGTAACCCAACCCGTACACGCCCCACGTATCTAGATCTCCTGTACGAACCCCACATGCCCACATCAATACTCTCCCCAAGCTAGGAGAAGCAAGAGCCAAAACCAAACGGGGCGCCGAAGAAAACGTTCTCGTTCCGGCACGCACGCACGCACGCCGCTGTGTGTGCCGTGTGCTTGTGATGCAGTGAAGGGCGTTCTTTCGAATGCCACATCTGTGTTGGGCTGGGGTCGAGACTCTGTGCAACGAGGGATGCAAGTGCAGTGGGCTGGCAGTATGGTAGGGTATGGTATGGCATGGTATGGTATGGTGTGGTATTGTACATGGAAGAAGCAATGATCGCGTGTTATGCGTGGCGCTGCGGTGTTCCTTGTGCCCAGGGGTGTTGTCAGCAGGGGCCCTCCTTGCGCCCTTCCGAATGCAGTTGGATACAGTGTGTTACCGCTCTCGTGCGGCAGAGGAGGGATATGGACTCCGTTGCGCCCTGTGTCACCAACCCGCAATCGGGCCTGTCTCGTGATACAACACGTCCTGTCCCTCGCCGTACGCCCTTGTCCCGTCCAAAACAAGCCGCCTTCCCGCTCTGGCACCTACCGCGCGATGTGGCAGAGTGCGCTGGCCATCCTCGCACTCCCACACCGACTCCTACCGCATCAGCTCCGCCGGCGGCCTCTCCGTCCGCACAAACCGCAGCGGCTCCTCCTCGGCCGACGCGCTCGTCTCCTCGCCGCTGCCCGTCGTGTCCTCGACGGCAATCGCCGGCAACATCGGGCTGTCGCCGTGGTCGCCCGGGTGGTAGACGATGTGGGAGCTGCCGCTGCGCTGGCGCGTTGTGGAGCCGTCGAGCTTGGCGATTCCGGCGCCCATCGTCGACGCGTGCGGGTGCGCGCGGTAGCTGTTGTCGATGTCCGCCGCCGTCGGCGAGGTCGGCGTGGCGGGCTCGTCGTCGTCGTGGGCAGTGGCGAGAGGGGCGGCCGGGTCCGGGCGGGCGTGCAGGCGGGCGAGCGCCGAGGCCAGGTCTTCGGCGTGCACTTCCTTGTTCGGCGGGGCCTCGTCGCGCAGTTCCCAGCCGTGCGGCGGGCTGGGCGGCGGGCTGATGAAGAAGAGTTTGGCGCTCTTGGGCGCGTGCAGGTGCTGGTCGACGGGCTCGACGGGCGTCGGCTCGGCGAAGTAGACGCGCACGCGGTCGCCGAGGATCGCTTCGCCGTCGAGGAGCTGCCGGATCGCCGTCCCGGCTTCGGTGCTGTGGAAGGAGACGACGATGCGGCGGAAGGACTTTAGCGGCGCCCAGGTGTGGATGGGCGCGTGGGTGTTGATGAGATCGCGGATGGTGAGGAGATTGGAGGGGAGGAAGATGCGTGGGTCTTGGAGGTTCTGGGTGGGTCAGTGTTGGGCGTGTTGGGTGGAGGTCTGGAGCACGCTCACGGTGATGAGCAGTGTGTTGGATGGAGGTGACGGCTGCGTCAAAGGCGGTAGATCCGAGAAATCGAGGGAGAGCGGCGTTCTGGGTTTCGTGGACGAGTGGCTCGAAGTCCGCGACTGTGGTGGTGAGGACATCTGAGAAGCCATGGTGTGAGAGACGCGAGCCGTGGAGGAAGACCAGATGGATGCTGGAGAGATGTTTACGTCGAGCGTCGTGGCGTATAGAAGTAAGGTAGTCCCCGACTTATGGCTGCTGTCGACGCTTGCGGAGGCGCAGTGCAGCGGCGACTATAGGTCACTGGTCGTGGCAGTCGAGGTACTTCCGCGACCAGCCCTTGCCAACGTCGTAACGATAGCTAGCGCCAGAAGCAATATGAGTTTTAGGCGCTTGTTACTGCTGCTTCTACTATGGGCTACCTATTGACTGAGACATGCGAGTACAACTGCTACACGAGAGAGCTTGCGCATGTCAGGCCATAGCCCGTAGTAGAAGCCGCTCTGAGGTCACTCGACTGCCACGATTAGTGACCTCTGGTCGGCGGCCTTCTCGACCCGGTCCGAACCGGATGCGTAGCGCCGCCGAGCGCAGACGTCTGAGTCGCCAAGCCAGTGTCTCTGCTCAGCCTCCTTCAACAAATCCACCACGCTGTGCTCGATGCAGTAGTGTCGTCCGGACTGCCTCGCGAGGGGTTCAGAAACACGACGCTATCCCCCGACACTCCAGAGGTCCCTCTGCAGCGACCGCGGCAGCACTTTGCATTCGGAGGCGCACTATAGCCACGACACCAACGGGTATGCTCCACAAGAAAGCACGCAAGACTCTAGCTCTAAGCACTCAATAGTATTGTTCTTTCTCTCGGCGCACGAGCCCTCCGTGTACAAGAGCTGCTGCGGACTGAGCCCCGCGTAACGCGACTCCGCGATGGCTCGAGAAGACTAAGCTGTCAGCCTGCACCACGCGTAAGCAGAACCATCCAAGACTCTGGGCGCTCGTCAAATGCTGCTTGTGCCTCGAGGGAACGCTAGGCGCGAGAACGTCGACGCGCAAGCGGGTCAGCAGGAGGTGACTCGGGTTCCGCATCGTTACGGATATCCAGTGGTGGGCACCACAAAGTAGACGAGTAGTCAAGGCAATGAGTGTGGGACATCTCGTATATTTTTGGCAGCTGTGAACCTATATACATTTGGTGGTTTGCGTTCCAGCTCTGGCGCCTCTCGAGAGCGCACTCTCTCTAACGTTACTGTGTAACAACGTGCAGAATTCCAACGTGCAAGAACGCCAGAGCTCCGGTGAAAGACGATAGGGACATTCATACTCGTGTTGCAGCAGATGCAAGGGGAAGTCCTGATACCGCGGGCCAGAACAAACTTTTCCAAAGTATCCACAGGAGCGATCTATGCGGAGTAGACGGCGAAGGAGATGGCGTGTATAACGTGATCGGTCGGGGATGTTCGACAGCACTCGTGAGCGTAGCTTCCACCTATGCGGCGACCTCTGTCTTGGTCTTCTTGGCCTTCGGTACCTCCGCCTGCTCATCCACGATCTCGTCCAGTTCCCTCTTCTCCTTCTCGCCCGCCAGCTCCCTCTCCGCCTTCTCAAATTTGACCTTTTCTTCCTCCGTCATGTTTGGCAGCAACGGCTTCTCCACCTTAGCCTGTAGGTTGAAGTGGAAGGTCCTGATGATACTGTCGGCATCATCAATGGCGATGGGCCGCACGTCGGCCAATGCCTTGATCTTGGTTGTTACTTGCTTGAGTTGAGCATCCGTCATGCTCAAACCTAGCTGATCAGCACGCGACTTGATAGCATTCCACCCTGTCAGCCGCGAGGCGAAGTGCACATAACGCGACATCTGAAGCGTTCACGTCAGTGATCGTAGTCATAACGACAGTCTGTGAACACCACTTACTCCGAAGTCTGCTGGGTTGATGATTTCGTAGGTGGAAGGATCTATAGATACACTGTTAGTCTCCAAGAGTTGCAGAAAACACGCACAACAGCTTACTGTTTAGAATCGCCTTGGCGTGAATACCTGCCTTGTGCGTAAACGCGCAGAAGCCAGTAATGTAGTTGTTGAATGGGATGTTGACCTCTACCAGCTCGGCAACCAAATCCTCAATCTCCTTTAGCTTCTCAAGCTTGTACTTGTTCTTGACGTCTACACGTGTGAAACCGTGTCAGCAATCAGTACTCGCAACAAGGGGCGCAGTTAGGCTAACAGTCTCGATCAGCGACAATCATTCTTGCCATCAGTCCACCAAGTGGAGTGATGCCGTTTCGCTCTCCGATGCCGAGTACAGATGTGTCGATGTGAGTTGCACCAGCCTCCAGGGCACAGTACGCGTTTGCGATGGCACAACCAGAGTCGTTGTCTGTGTGGGGTCAGTGGAAATGGGATGCAATCTGGCTTTGAGAGTACGCTCACGGAAATGACACTCGATATCGCAGCTATAATCAGGTCAGCACATTTCGAGAGGAATAAGAAGCTTCCAGCTGTGGTGGGTAGCGTACCTCACAACGCCTCTTAATGTCCTTACAAGATCGTAGACCTAAGACAACGTCAGCACGCGCCCTTAGCAGGAGCTATTGAAGTGAGACTGACCTGTCTGGGCGACGCACAACCGACAGTATCCGCCTGTCCAGCCAAGTTAGCAGCTGAGCTCACCTAGGGCTAGAGTAGAGAGAGCTGCATACAATACCAACACGGTTCACTCCGACCTTGTCGACTAGGAGTGCGTTGTCAGCGGCCGTTTCGCATCCATCTTGTTGTGCGTCATCCAGCACAGAAACCGGACTCACCAGCGCTGTATAAAGACAGAAGATCGACGAGGTCTGAACGGAAGCTGTCCTCGGAGCTAAATCTTATCTCGATTCCCTTGCTCTTAACAAACTCGATGACCTCGATGGCGGTGTTCTTGATGTATGTCATGTCCTTCCCGTGGCTGTGTTCACGGAGCATCTGACTCGTTCCGATGACCACATCCACTCCGTCCACTCCAGTCTCAACGGCGATGCGGGCATCGTCCATATCTAGAAGGAATCAGAAAGGGTACTTCGACAACGAAAGCATGGTACTCACGACATCGGACGTGTGTAAGGATCTTAGCCTTGAGGCCCAGCTTGCAAATAGCTTACGATTGTGAGCGAGGATTCTCACAATGTGTTCGTGTAGATAAGTACCTTCGCAGTCCTTGCGACTTTGCTCCGACGCCGCCGGGGAAGTCAACTCGATATAGTCCACACCAAAGTCGTCGAGGGCTTTGGCGATCTTGATCTTGGCCTCGGTGTCGAAGAAAGAGTTGGCGAACTGGGACGTTCTGTCAGTCTCAGTCCCGAAGCCGACATCAACCGGCTAGTGCGCTTGCCTGCTCTCCCTCGCGCAGTGTGCTCTCAATGATCTGAAAAAGGGATATGTTCGAGAGGAAGTCGCCGACGGGCTGGTATGGGTTGTTCGCGCGGTTCTGAATGTGCGGGTTTTGGCGAGACATGACGCCGGTATAGCCTTCGTGACCCGGAGCTGGTGACAACGTTAGTCTTCCGCAACAGCTGGGAAGAGGACCACAAAGAACAACCATTGACTGTTCCGTTGGTGTGTCCGTTTGTGCCATTTGTATGCCCGTTGGTGTGTCCATTGGCCTGAGCACCGCCGTCAACCGGTGCGGGGGTCATGTCTGCGGTAGTGAAGCTGTTCGCGAGTAAGGAAAGAGGAGGAGGATCGCGAGGTGGCTGTTGTAGAGGAATTGGAGCTGGTTATGAGTCGACGTTTGTGAGTCAAAGGAGTGGGTGAGGGTTGGATTGGATGTGGGTAGCGAGCGTGCCGACGTCAAAGTTCTCTCCTCTTGGCCGGAGATCAGGAAACGCCGATGTAGGAGGCAAAAAATTGGCGGTGAGATTCTCGACCGCGTGTTCGGAGGGATCTACCTAGCTCGATGCACTCCAAGGCCGGGGTATAACCGACCACACAGCGTCGTGTGCTCAGTTGCTCTCTTTGGGAGAGGATCAAGGCCTTGACAGTACAACGTTGCTCGATGCGAATGACCTGCTCTCGGTGTACGAGCAAAAGAACTCACCCAACAGGCCGCACAGTCCTTGACTACGCAGACTTAGATCCAACAGGACCGACGTACGTAGCTCGAGACAGTCGCGAGCGTGTTGTGGCAAGTTCACGTCACCCAACAAGATCAGAGCTAGATGGCGGTTATAGGCAGCTCCAAAGACATGCATCTTGGAAAGAATACAACTACAGCATCCTCCGTCATCCCCAACCCCTCCGGGACCTGCTGCCATCATCGACGACCTCCCCTCAAAGCGTCCCAAATCTCCCTCTCGCTGAACCCCGCAGCACGCATGATGTCGCAGCTGTAGGTGACAGATGACGGGTTCTGATCCTCTGACTGACCTCGGAGCAACTCGCCCACAGGCCTTGGCAGTTTCTTCCCAGTCTCTGGGTCGAGTCGCACATCGCCGTTCGTGTCTCGAATATCGAGGACGTAACGCGGTGGCTTACCTCTATTGGCGTTGGAGATTTGCGGCGCGTTTCTGGCAGTGAGAGTATCGCGTGCTCGGCCTGATGCTGGCTCAGCAGATCGCACAGATGGGGGAATTGTTGATGTAAGAGGTCGGCTAGTTCCTGGCAGTGGCCGACACGGCTTGGGCTGCTGAGATCGCTGAGAAGGCATTGGATTACGCACCCTGTCTTGAGAGGCTGCAGTAGACTGCCTTGCTTCACGTATAACGGAGTCTTGTGCAGCCATACGGTCATTTCGCGAGTTCGAGTCAGTCGTAGCAAAAGAGCTATCGGACATGCTGCTGCGTGATGGATGAGGACGCTGAGAAGTGCTGGAAGTTTTTTGTAAGTCCCCCGAACCGAATGGCTCAGCGGCTCTCCCAGCTGTAGAGTTTTGGCGACCAAAACCCGTGCGAGTCGGCCCTTGAGGTACAGTGGCGCCGGTGACCCCTCTTTCACCATTGATCGAAGCTGTGAACCGGTTCTCCCTGACTGGAGGGAGTTCCACTGGCCTGTTGTCTGCTGCACTCGAAGACCTCTCGGCAACAGCCATGACTGGGGCAGTCGAGATTTTCGCAACTTTGGGAATGGAGGCCTGCGCAGTCGATGCGCCGCGCTTCGGTCGGCTTGCGGGAGCACCTTCGCTTCCCATCATGCTGTTGAGGCTGCGGAAGTTGTGCCGTCTCTCGGTTTCGATTTTGCTCAGTCTGATGGCCTCTGCCAACTCAGCATCCCTTTCCGAGTCATGCACCGCACCTTGCTGCATGCTCAACCGCAACGCTCTTTCGACGTCCGCTTGCAATGTGGCCTCGTCGTCCATGGGCCTTATATTCGGTGTTTCCTGGTCGTCCGGGCTCGGCACAAGACTGATACGTTGCTGCACCATGTTGGAGTTCTGGAAGTAGGGACGTCGCGCGCGAGGACCAGACCCTGGCTGATCCTTCTGAAGACCATCAGTGTCGTTCCTAGAAGGTAGTTGACTCTGTTTGTTGGAGCCCTGGAAGTATGGTCTTCGCTCCCGAGCGCCTAAGGCTAGTGGATCACTCTGAGAACTCTCGTTATCGACACAGAAGGGTGTAAGATTCCGTGTGTAACGGTTCTGGAAGTAGGGTCGCCGCTCCCGTGCACCAAACTCGAAATTGTGCTCATGGCCGTCGTGGTCATCTTCCGAGGGTGTGCGAACCGCTGGCTCTTCTCCGCCATCGGAACTACGGTGTCTTCCACACTCAGAAGCCTCAACATGTTGGCGATCCCCTTCGCGACCCTCCGCTCGATTCGCGAACGCCATCTGCCGACGAACCATGAGAAGTGCATCTCCATAGCATTCGTACTGCCGTGAGTCGTGGCCCTGGCACGCCCCGTTCTGGCAGAACCAATATCC
The DNA here is from genome assembly GCA_005059845.1 of Cryomyces minteri. NCBI lineage: Eukaryota > Fungi > Ascomycota > Dothideomycetes > Cryomyces > Cryomyces minteri. The sequence continues at coordinate 6,541 of NAJN01000984.1, read as the reverse complement.
ACCACAGCTGAACGTGAAGCATGAGTTGCAGGAGCCGGTAGCCTGGAGGTGTGGACAACGGAGTCGGAAGCTTCTGATGAGTTCGCCGGAGATCTCTTTCCCGTTGATGCAGTACATGTTCAGGTCCATGCTGCGCAGCTTCGTAAGCGTCGTCGTGAGCGCAGTGGAGGGTGTGTTTTCCTCCCGATATGGTGTGTCTTGGGACTCGTGCTTGCCAGAAAGCTTGGAGTCCGCCAATATTCTGCAAGGAGTTAAAAATGATGAGGAAATGTCGTTTGTGATCTAGCCGGCTTTCTTTGAACGATATCCGGAACTTATTAGTACGCAAGTATAGCGTGACTCCAGTGTGGATTGCTGTACAATGTGTCACGTTAGGTGCACCAGACATTGAAACCCAATAAGGATGTGGAAAGTAGGGCAGAGTAAATTGGTCTACCTCATCGACCGAACTTGATCGTAATCTCTCGTGATACATCTGGGCCAACGCAAGCAGCGAGTTCGGCAACTATGCCCTTCAAGGAGCTCGAATCAGTCAACGACCCTTCCTGCCACGACACTAGTTGCTGGATGAAGTCAGTAACTAGTGTCCCGTGCGAGGACAATTTAAGAGAACGGAACACCACCAAGCTTACCTCCATTCGATGGACGGCGCCTCGAATTTCAAGTGACATATGATCAAGATCTATGTGCTCCATGACTTCGTTGGCAGTCATCATGCCGGGCATTGTAAGATCGAACAAGGAGAGGTCAGAGTCTGCTGCCTCAGCGGGATTGTCGAACAGATATTGCTGGTCCACTGTGGCGCCACTTTGTTTGTCTGATTTAGATTTTTCTGCTTCTGTGGCTCCCGTTTGTTCTGTCGCAAGCCGTCGCTCGCGAGATATCGAGACGTATCTCTGGATAGTCAAGAGTGCCCGCATCTCATCATCCAACTCATTCCATTCAAGAGTTTCCAAGTCTAGAATGAACTGTGGTTTGTAGTCGCCTTTGTACCGCATTTTCGCGCAGGAGTGGATGTAGTAGCCCATGTAATAATACTCGTAGCCTTTCTCTACCGCCAGGGCGGCTTCTCGCATGGCACTCAGCTTGCCAAAACTCCACTTTTCGAAGTCTCGGTGGTAGAGAAAGTAGACACCACTCACACAATGAGGTAGCAAGTCTAAGACGGCCATGGCGATGAGTTTGCCATCTAGTCTGTAGCATTGGTGGAAGGACCCACGGTCTTGTCTGATTCCGTTGACAGAGCAAGAGGTTCGCCGCAAAGGAGACGAACAGAGGAAACGTTTGAAGCTGCCGCGAGATATCTGGGATGGCGGATCATGGTGTACGTTCTTTTGGTAGTCTTCGTAGAGTCGAAACTTCTCCTCAGTAAAATCGTCTGGCTCCAGGGACACTTCGAATCGGTGTTCGGGCTCCGGCGGTTTCTTGAGCGTGTTGTACTCGCTCTCATGAACAGTGCTGGAAAGGTCGAAGTCAGTTCTCTGACGAGCTTTGTCTCTGTGATAGTACGACATCAGCCCGTAAGCTCCGGCAGCTTGGTACGCGTTCCCTTGAGTCATGGCTCACACTTTTGACTTTGGATGTAGTCTGGCTATTTCTTTCACGTATGTCTCGCCTAGTACAAATCGATTCCAGCGATTCAGTGCTTGTCGTTGATCTTTCGCAGGTTTTAGCTGCGTGGCTGGCAATCTAACGCATGGTAAGTAGATTGGCTTTCAGTACAAGCAGACGCTGATCCGTACCGGATACTGTAGTGTGGACAACAGGACCTGCGCACATCCGGTTTGTAAAGCGTGTTACCAGATCTAACCCGTGCAAACGCATCAGCTTCCGATACTAGTCTCGCTTTGTTCAATGTCTGGAGCATATGTTGCGAGATAACGAACGTGATACCAGACTGTTCGAAGAGCAATACTGCCCGGGAAGTTGAGGTCACCTTACCGTCTCCAGCCCCGATCGACGAGCTTCTGGTAGTGATCAACATAAAGACTACTTGAGGCTGCGTAGTATGACGCACCTTGAGTTGAGTCAGTGCATGGGCAAGCAAACCGCAGGGGACGAGGTTGAGCGAAGAAATGGCGAGATAGGACACAACAAAAAAGGTCCCCCACAAGCAGTGGTGTAGAATATCAGGTGGAACCAAGTACACACGATGCGTCACGGTCCATGGTGTGTACTGACGACCCGGAATGGAAAGCGGGTCACCCGTCGTGTCATTGCACAGCAACTCCAGTTCTTCCACCGCAAGACATGATGCAACGTATGATGCTAACGGACAGTGTGCAAGTGAAAAAAGCTGATGGTACAGCACATCTGGGAATTTGAGAAATGCTGAAAGGACGGTGATATTGCTAACGCACGGGAATCGGGGGTTCTCTGACTGGAGTTCTCGTCTTTGCAATAGCCACACGATCCGCTCTGGTAGCCTGCATGTGCCACTCTGTCAGCCGGTTGTCTTGTACGTTCAAGCAGGTGCTCGATGCAAGTCCGCTTGAGACGGGCTTTTGAGGGAGGATGTGGCTTGAGCCCGGCATACCGATTGGTGTTAGGTACGAGCGGGCTCCAACTTCGCTCACATGGGCCTGCATAGCTCGCATCGAGTGTGGGACGACAGGTAAGGTAGCGGGGCTTGGATGTGTGGGAAGGCCGGATGATAGGTGCGGTGTGATGGCAGAAGTGTGTGGAGCACAGCACTGCGAGGAAGAGCCACCGGAGGACGAGATATTCAGACAACACAGCAACTCATGTTGTGGGGAGGTGCTCAGTATATACACAATGTAGCGCAGCACTCTCCAGACCACGTCATTCGACGCAAAATGCTCAATCTCCAATGCAGGGGAGAGAGGGTGTGAGACTCGAGCGGACTGCCTCGACCGTGAACAGTCGTAGGCGTACATGTGAGCATGTTCATCAGCAGCTGGACACAGCACCACAAGTCCCTCCAGACAGCAGATTGACGCCATGTCGGTCCTCGTCATCCATCCATCCCCACGTTGATCCTGCAGAGCATGCTCGACACCTCACCTTACCCTACCTTACTCTATCTTACCTTACCTGACCTTGATACTTCACCTTACATTACCTTACCTTACCTGACCTGACCTTACCTTACCTTACCTTGTTTACCTTGGTACTTGGTGACAGATGCAGGGTAGTGCAGGGAAACGGGTTGGCACGAGCTAATCAATCCGGCGACAGCGGCGGCCAGTTTTTTTGCTTTGCCCGCCCGCACCGTTCTCGTCTCCGTCTGCCGGAGCATCTGCTAACTTTCCGCACCCACAAATCCTGGCCCTTTGGCCCTGCCAACATCAACTCCTATTCCACCATGTCTGTAAACCTCTCCCGACACCTGAGCAAGTCCCACCAACTTCCTCAGCCCCGTCCAGGTCCGCGGGACTGACGGAATTCCCCCGACTCTGCTGCGCCGGCCGAGAAGTTCGAGTCGCCCACGCCCGCGCCCTGACCTACCAGAGAAGCTGGTGCCTGTCCCTTTCGCGCACAACCGCCTTGACGCACACCTCGACCGAAACCGACACTCGCTCGTTCTCGATTCGCTTCTCCTGTCCGCTGCCAGCAGACAACAGCCCCGACCGGTCTCCGAGCTCAGCTCCCTCCCTCTCTTCGCCCGCAACCTAGCTCACAAGCCAGAATGGCCCAGGATACCAGTAGACCGATGGAAGCACGCACTGGCCGTACCAACCAGCGTAAGCCTGCAAACCACACGCCTGCACTGAAAGAGCTGGCTTCTAAGCTATAACGTGCACCGTGCACCCCCATCCAACCTAGCCCTGAGGCTGACAACCGACGACTTGTGCAGGCTACGGTCCTCAAGGCGAAAGGCTCGTCGCCGGTATAGTCCCACTCTCTGCCGACAAGCTCTACGTGCTCCTCATCCAATCCACCCGCCGCGGCGGCTGGGTCCTCCCCAAAGGCGGCTGGGAAACGGACGAAGCGACGGCGCAGGAAGCGGCGTGTCGGGAGGCATGGGAAGAAGCCGGGGTGGTCTGCAAGATCCAGCACGATCTCGGCAACATCGCAGAGAAGCGTCGCCCTGAGCAGTTGACCGCTCACGCGCCCAAAGCCGCTTACCAGTTCTTCGAGGCGACAGTCGAGAAGCAGGAGGCACAGTGGCCCGAGATGAACAAGAGGTCGAGGCAGTGGATGACGTATAAGCAAGCCGCAGAGGTGCTGGCCGAGCGGCCGGAGCTGCTGGATGCCCTGAATCGGAGTACCATCATTCGGTAGTCGGTGCCGAAGTCCCACCACGACAGCACGCCTCGCCATCCCTCCTTCGCATCGACAGTCGTCCTCGATCGCGTCCTCTGCCACGCTCTCCAACCTCGAATCGCCAGACGCCAGCAGGGTCAGCAAGCTCGCGCGGACCGATAGATTTGCATTTCATGTTGTTGCTCGGGAGGCCATTTCTCTTGCGCCCCGATACCTGTGATAGATTTTCTCTTACTGGCGCGTGCGGCGTCCGGCCCGGAGTCGGCTGTGTAAGAGGTGCTGACCTGCTCATGCGAAGATTCTCGTCCGTCTTCCAAGGCCGCAAGCGCCACCCAGGGTGTCGGCGTCGAACCGCCGCCCTTGCTCCCGACTTCCACATCTCTTGCTCCGCGTGCACGTGACGCCGGCTCGCTGCAGAGCCGCTCTCTCGCATGTCGCCAGACAACAGCCTCCGTGTGCAAGCCGCAACCAACCACGTCGTGGCACCGCACTTCCGTGCCCCTCCTTCCCCCCCCTCGCCGCCGCCTGTCCTCCCAGCTCGACGTCTCAGCCGCCACGGACGTGCCGGCCGCGTCGTCGACGCACACGCAGACGAGAGCGGAAGCAGCAGGAGCCCCCCGTCCTGCCGCTACATGCCACGTCTCCCCGTCGCTGCCGAGTCGTGCGTACCACGCACACGCACGACCCTCGTGCCCGGTCGGTCGACCACTGTAGCCCCGGCCCCCTCGGCCCACACCCCGATGCAGCGGCGACGGCGGGTCTGGCGCTGTTCTTGTGCCAGAAGCCGGACGCTGCCGTCGTTCGCTGATCCGTCGTCCGTCCGCCCTCCGCTCCACGCAGCGCGTCTGTCTTCCGCGGTGGCTCCGCCGCCCTCGCCTCGTCGCCTTTGCTTCCCTCCAGCCTCGCCTCGCCTCGCCTCCCCAAGGGCAGCAGGACGACACGCCTCCCCGCTTGTCCGCCGCCGCCGCCGCCGCCGCCGCCGCCGCCTCCACACCCGCAAGGTACGCGAGCCCGGGAGGGCCGGTGCGTGTAGTGCGTAGTCGAGGGATTTGTGTTCGCTGAGGTATGTGTGAGCTAGTAGGTGCGCGTGAGCTCAGCCATCCACGACGACCCTTGTGCAGCGACCGCAGGGCCGGCCGCCACAAGCGCCTTTCGCACGTCCCCGCTCCGAAGGGGCTCTGCTTCCCATCGCCAACCGTCCACGACTCCACCGGCGCGCCCCCGGGTCCCCCTGCGCCCCAGAAGAAACCCAAGCGTGGCAGAAATAAAAACCCCCAACACCACAACCAATCTTCCCCGTCCCTACGCGCCCACCACCCCCAGCCCCACCCCGTCTGCCGACCCGACGCCCATGGCGGCCCTCGGCGCCCTCGTCCCGACGAAGCCCCTCCGCTGCCGGCCCGTCCGGCCGCGCCCGACTGCACGGATGCCAGCACGCTGACGGACTGCAGCATGCGGCCGACGGTCTCGGTGACTTTGGACGACGTCATTGCTTGCTGCGGTTGCGCGGGGCCGGTCCTGTCGCTGCTGTTGTGGAGGTTGGCGTTGTTGGCGGTGGCGTTGGCGGTGGTGTTGTAAGCGGAGGAGGAGGAGGTGGTGGTGATGGCGGTGGTAGTGTTGGCGTTGAGCGGCGTCGGCGAATGCATCGACCTCGCCGGGAAGGAGCCAGCCGACGTGTTCGACAGGTTGCTCGTCGCGCGACTGCGCGCCCCCAGACTGACGCTGGAAGCCGGGCCGGACGAGGACGCCGTGTCGAGGAGGGTGCTGCCCTGGCTGTTGAAGCTGGCGATGCCCGGGTCGAGGGAGCCAGCCGTACCGGGGCGGGTAGCGGCGTCGATGGCGCCGCCAAGCGCATCGGGGGAGGTGGCAGGGCCGGCGTTGATGCTTTCGAGGGAGAGGCGCGAGAAGATGGCCACGAGGGCTTCGTTGCGCGGCAGGACGACGGTGTCGCGGAAGGTGATGAGCGTGATGCGGCGCACGTCGAGCTCTTCGCCCAGCGTCGGCTGGATGCTTGTGCCTGCTGACGACGAGGTCGAGGTGTCGGGCATCGCGCCCCAGAACTCGGCCGCCTCGCGCGCCGACATGATGGCTCCGCGCCCCTTGAACTCGAGATCCAGGGGCAGGAACACCGCTTGCATGAACGGCAAGATGGTCCCGAAGACTGTCAGCCACATCTCCACGAGGTGCGGGACGAGTCGCTCGTCGGGAATGCCGCGGAGCATCATTTCCATGCTGGAGAAGCCGGTCTGCAACAGCTCGCGAAGATCCTCGATCAGTACGACGGGTGCTCGCTTCTGGATGCAGCGCCGTATGT
>NAJN01000983.1:0-14932 GCA_005059845.1 Cryomyces minteri | reverse complement strand
GGGGAAGCCATCAAGGATAAAACTGAAAATTTCACTCGTCAGGAAGACCCACGGTTGGCAGCAAAGATACGTACCCGTTTTTGCATTCGCTGTTCTCCTCAAGCTCATGCTTGATCATGTTCACCACTATCTCATCGCTGACGAGACCACCCTGGTCCATGATCTTCTTGGCTTCGCGACCTAGCGGCGTCTTCTTTGCGACTTGTGCTCGTAGCATGTCTCCGGTGGCCTGATTGAGCAGTGAGCTTTACTACACCTCTAGCATAAGGGTCAGGAAGAAGGGCGACCTACAAGATGGCAGACGCAGTATTTCTCCTTTATCTTAGGCGCCTGCGTTCCCTTTCCAGCGCCAGGCGGGCCCATCAAGATCATCCTCATAGTATCCGCCGGGTTCACCGACGCGCTGCCAGCGCCTGAGCCTCCATGCAACTTGTTTTCCAGCTCTACGACACGCGACTCGAGCTTGTTGACCAGGCTCTTGAGCTCATCGACAATCTGATCCGTTATAGGAGCCATTGTGAGCTGTAAAATTGGAAGGTACGCCAACAAAACACAACGACTGGTACACGGAGGGTACGACGGTCGCAAAGAACTAGGGTACAAGTACAAGAGCTGTGGAGAGGTGCTGTCGGCAAGGTTAAAGAAAGCTAGCTGTCGTCCTCGGCCACGAGCGCGCACAGACGTCGGCGAAAGTGGCCGCTTGGATCCGTTGAGCCGGTCATTGACACCACCAAATCACGGTGTTTTACTAACGTTAGCGTGTGCAATGGGCCTCCACGGTATGAACACCTGTGTATGTGGGCCATGACGGTACCAAGTTGGCCGGTCCACAGACACTTACTTTGTTTATGAACACTGATGTTGGAAGCCCGAAAGATGGCTTGTTATGTCTCTGAAGCTGCATGTATATCTACGTATTGTGGTTTCTCGACCAAACAGAGTGCACTATCTGATCGATCAGGCATGGATTTAGTTGCATGTCATCGAAGAGTGATGAGGAGCTTGAGAGCTCAAGCTGAGCCGTTCAGAAGCAACGCCAGTAAATGCAAGCCCAAGAGGCTGAACTCGTCAAGTATGAGCTCCAGAAAGGGTACTGTGCAGCGTGAGAGGTGTGGTGCATGGGAAAGAGATGCGAGGAATGGCACAGGAGCAATGGCTTTTGAGGAGGCATAGCACAAGTCACGAAGGGACACGGCAAGTTAACAGGCAGTGACATCCTTCTTCAAGCGTGCTCGCAGATCGTTCAGTTCGTCCTTGAGATTCGTCAGCCAACGGTATACCAGGGGTTTTAATGTAGAGGCCGGTCTTACCTCAGCCTTTCTCTTGCCCAACGTCGAGTCTGGTGTAACCCTTCCTGCCACCAAAGCCCCTCCAGCATTGCTCACTTCAGCGTGACAAGTAGCGTGGTAGATCCGTCCACCTACCTTCACAGCGTCCATCCAGACCCACTCCTGCGCCTCGTCATGCCAAACAGCTTCGAAGTTCTCTTGACAGATAGGACAGTTGACATTGGCAAGCGCAGCCTCGGTAGGAACTGGAATGTACTGATCTTCGGGTCCTTTCCTCTCCGCTGGAGCTGACTTATTGTGGCCATCGTTGCTTGCATTGGGATCCATCGTGGACTCATCTGGATCGCGGGACCTAATCCATTCCTAGGAACGAATGTGAGTAGGAGCATTGTTTGTATAGTCTGGAGTAGAACTTACCATCTCATCGACATACCAGCTGCGGTTGTGGCCCCTGTTGACCGAGTCCGCAATGCGCTGATTGATTCGGAAGTGCCAGTCAAGATGTCTTGCCTTTTGCTCTCTACCCTCACTCGTAGCAAGAAACCTTCGGCCGCACGATGTGCACTGATTCGGTTGCGCCTCATACAGTAGCGCGACAATGTGTCGTCGCGGACTAAAAGTCATCAGTCGATATCCACTTCGTTACAGGAGAGGGTCTGTTCTTGGACATACATTTTCAGGGCAGCAGATGTCATCGGTATCTCCATTCTCATCTCCGCGAGTCCTGGTGGAGCTAAACCTGCGTGTCGTACGGGTGGAGTGCCAATGGTTTGTAAATGGTTTTGCGACTGCGGAGGTAGATAAGGGGGCAGTATAGGATGTGTTGATGGCGCGGGCGCTGGCGCTGGCGCTGCAGCAGCGGGCTCCGGTGTAGCCGGAAGCAATCCGGCAGCGCGAAGAGAGTCCAACAATGACGACCCTCCGTTTGCGAGCGCAGGAATAGGTGTAGGGGTTGACTCGCTGACGAGAGTTGTGCTTGGCCGTGCTGGAAGAGCGGGCTGTGGTACCGGTGTTGAGACTTGACCGTTGCTTGCAGACGCAAGTAGTTGTGCTAAAATATCGGAAGGAAAGGAGATTGGTGCCTGCAAGTTTGAAGGCGGCTGGTGTGGCTGGGAAACCGGTGGTGGAGGCTGATACACTTGGGCAACGGGAGTGGGAGGCTGCCATGGCTGTGGGGTGGAGTGAACAACAAGAGCAGCTGTTGCAGGTGGCTGCTGTAAAGCGACTGAGAGCTGGGCTACTTGTGCTTTGATAGCCGCCAGCGACTCGGGTGATAGCGTTTGCCCCTTCAATATCGTCTGAAGATCCAGAAGCGCTTTCAACCTCTGTTGCACACCAATCTCATAAGGACTTGCTGCAAACTCGGTCTTCGCCGCGAGAATCAAACGTGCGACATCATCATTGAGCATGTCTAAGTCTCTGTCAGGACTCGGGACCTGACCATATGCAGTATTCGAGTACGTTGATGTTGAATTTGGCCTTGGAAGATACTGAGCCGCAGGTTGCTGTGGCAGAGCCTTCTCAGAGCTATCAGCAGCCTGATCACTAACGAAATGGATCTGCACAGAGCTGGGCTTACCTGCTGGCTTCGATAGCCGTACTGAGCCTGGTACGTATCAGGTATTGGCGGAGGCGCATAGCGGCTAGAGTTCTGCGGTGGGGTAGAGGTGTTTTGCCATGGTGTGGCGGGTGATGCGACCGGGCGCGGTGGAAGAGCGAACGGCTGTCGTTGCGTACGAGCTTGCTGTTGCTGATGAACGGCAGCTGTTCTCGCTTTAATCAATGCGTTCTCGATAGCTCTTGTGATTTCAGGTTGGAACACAGGTCGTGCATCCATGGATCCTGGGACGGGCTCTTTCCATGTCTTGAGCATGCCCTCCATGTTCTTCCTCGTCTGGCCGTCCACCAGAGTGTACGCGTCCATGAATGTACTGTAGAGGTTGCGTCCGAGATACACAGTATAGGGAGTACCTACATTCTTGACGATGGAATCAAGCACGTATAACGCGGGAAGTTTTCGAGGCGGAGGTGCCTACTCCAGGTCAGTCCAAAACCCCCGTTTGAGTTTGTGCATTTATATAAGATGTTATTTCATTTATGTTTCAACCAACAGTCGCTTACCGTTCGAATGTGGTTTTCAAGGACCCTGGATATCGCCTGTGCATGCTCCGTGTTCTCTTTGGCGATGATGGTCAGGTTGCTTATCTCGTATCTATTGTTCATCTGGAGGTCTTGCAAGGACTCTTTGAAGTCCAAGGCAACTCCAGCTGAAGGCAAAGCGGAGGACATGATGGGCTAGAACGCGGGTCTACAGCAAGACGGCAAAGCAAGAGCTATGGGTCAAGAGCACTGATGGCTCGTACAAAGGGGCCCGTGTAAGTGGTAAGAAGTCCAATGACTGGTCAAATCCCGCACTCTCCCTGCGTGCTGCTGCGTCAACCCTGCCCAACCGAGATGGACAAATCCAGAGTCTCTTCCTCTTGCAAAACACAGAGGTCTAAACTTGATAAACCGTTGCTAGCTAGTGCTCAAGCACCCTTGAACCACGATCTTCAGCAGATCAACCCTAGAATATTGCAAGCTCTTTCTGCCCAGCCTTGTCCATCCACAACTGAGATAGAGCCACCTGCGCCGCCTTCGATCCTTATTGTGCACCAGCTTGTGTGCCTACCGCCGATAGCTGGAGAGGTGTGCCGGAAAGCCAAGGGTGTAAGCGAGGATGCAGGAAGTCGAGATGGAATAGGGCGGGATATCTTTTCCCTCGGGCGAGGAATTCGCAAGTTGAGGAACCAGAGTCTGCAGATTAGGAGAAGGAGAGTCTCGCGGGTGAGATGGACACGTTGATTTGAGAGTGGCGCGTCGTGAGTGTTAACCGCTCTAGTGATGAAAGCGGAAGGAAGTGAGGTGAGGTTACCTGTAGGTTCGACATCAAGTTGCGACCTGGAATTAAAGTTTAGCTGAGTCACCATGCCTAGAAAAGCCTAGCGTCTCACGCGAGGAATGTACGCATTACCATTGTGCTCGGGCTTGCTCCTATGACCTCTCACCAACCCAACACGTACAACTCCCATTTAGCAACCAGCAACAAGGAAGCAGAAAGCGCATCAAGACTCTAAAAGCAAAGACTGTAGACACGAACTCTGGTCGAACCAATCGAACCAAGCCAACATGAGACTCGCCATTCTCTCCATTCTCCTTGCGCTCCTTGCAGTATGCACCTTAGCCGCTGCTCCGCAAAAGGCCGTCATCGTTAGCTACCCCAAGGATACCCCAGACTTCGTACTTGCGCAGGCACGGAACGCAATCAAGGAGGCTGTGTGTACTTTTCGTGTTCAGCTCTGAGGTTCCGCGCTGACTAGTGGTTATCAGGGAGGGATAATTACACACGAGTACAAGTTGATCAAGGCTTTCGCAGCCAATGCTCCGGCTAAGGCCCTCGAATCGGTACAAGCATGGGGTGCGCAGTACAACGCAGTCATCGAAGAGGATCAAGTCGTTTCTATCAACCGGAATAGTCACTAGAACATCCTAACATCGGACCTGTGAAGGTCGTGGCTAGTCCACATACACAACCGCCGTCCGCGGCGAAGCATTGTTCTTTCGGACATGGCACGAAATGATGTATTGTATGTTTCCGGGAGGGGGCGGCCTCATTCGACTGCATGGAAAGTGCGCGACATCTGAGTGATAAGGCCCGGCGTTGGGCAAGTCGACACACGCCAAACATCGGAGATGTGAACAAAGGCGCGATTCGGATTTCTCAAGTAACGTCACAACATTCTGCTGGCTTTCCATATCAGTGTACCTCCCGTAAATTAGGAGGCCTACAGTGACAACTCGCTACAGCGAATAGCACGTTACGCCACATCCTGTAGTGCCAGTACACCCCTTGAGTAGCAACGGGCGAACATGTTCTGCTGCAGTGTGAGGCCGCCATGCCATATTTCGACGAAGGCGAGTGTGACTTTGTTGATAGCGGTCGTTTGTTCGCCCTCGCTAGCGTCATCGCGTAAGACGTCCCAAAGACACCCCACTGTCTGAGATGCTTCATAGCAAGAGCACACTCTTCTTGCGTTCATTTGCTCCGGTCAACTATATCCCATGTCACCCAGACTCAGTCACGATGCCTGAAAACGCGTATCGCGTACGACTCTCGCTGGATCGGAACCCGGGTATACGAAGAGCAACGCGATCAATAGCAGAACACCCACAGCCATGGAAGTCGAAGCGGACCCACCAAGGCTGGACGAGGCTCTTCTTGGATGGGTGGGTATAGCAGCTGCCCGCACGTAGACCGAAGTGCTGACTTTCGGCTTGCAGGTGAACTCATTCGACCTCGCTGCACCCGTGCAGTCATGGAACGATTTGGGAGACGGACGTATACTCTGGAAGATACTACGTGACATCGACCCGGAGTACTTTACGGGTTCTCTTCCAGAACCAGACGAGGGGGCAAAAGAGAACTGGATTCCCAAATGGCAGAACTGTACGCTTCTCCCGTCACGGCGCGTCCATAGGTATCATGCTCATTGTACAACAGTGAAGCACATCAACCGCATGGTCACGACATACCTTCACGATGAATGTGGGTCATTACTAGAGGTCACAAAGCATATGAGCCCCGATCTCAAGGCCATCGCTATCAACGGGTCTGCAGAACAGTCCGTAAAGGTACCAGGCCTGCACAGTCTCTAAGATCTTGCTCGTACTAAGCCGATGCCACAGCTCCTCAAAACGGTTCTTCTCGCCGCTATGACCTCGTCAAAATCGAACGAACGTATGACTCGAATGGTGATACAACTAGGTCCTACGTGTTCGAAGTCGATAGCCGCCGCTATCGCGCAGATGCAAGAGCTGGACGGTAGATTGGCCGCGATCAAAGCCCGCCATGGCTCGAGCTCCGAGATAGATGTCCCCGTGGAACCAGACCACCAACCGACACCCCAAGCTGTATCCTCGGAGCGGGACCCTGAGCTTGAACGAGAGGAGAAGCTGATACAAGCCTACACCCTTATCAATCAGCTGGAGAGGGAACAAGCAGAGGCATTTGTAGAAATTGAAGAAATCCGGAAAGAGAATGCTGCTCTCCAAGACGAGCTGACGGGGTCCAAGTACGAGCTAGAACACAGTGGTCGCAAGTCTGTAGACAATCAGGCTCTCGAACAGTTGAAGATTCAATCAGACAAGGACAGGGATTACATCTCCGAGTTGGAGTCTGATCTTGCCAACTCGAAGGCTGTGATTGAAAATCAAGAGCGACAGCTCGAGCGACACAAACCGGACTATGAGACCAAACAAAAGCTTCTCGATGATTTACAGCTACTCAAAGCTGAGCGAGATGAGCTTCTCAAGAAAAGCAAGGTTAACGAGAATCTCAGGAAAAAGCTTCAAGCTCTACAAGATCAAGAAAAAGCCAACCAAGAACTCCGTCAGGATTTACAGGCAGCTCGTGAACAGATTCAAGTGCTTGAGCCATTCAGAGAGCGGTGCGCAAGTTTACAGAAAGCCAACGCCGAAAGTGTTGAGACCATCACAAATGGCGAGCAGGAGATCTTTGACCAGAAAACGGCTCGAAGACGTGTTGAGCATGACCTGAAGATCACTATACAGAAATGGGAGGCTGCGAAAGACATGCAACTGAGGGACCGTGAGACGATCAATGAGCTTGAAGAGAAGATTCGTGAAATCGAAAGCGGGCGAAGGGCTTCCGTTGAAGCTCTAGGTAACCTAGGTGACGAGCTGGACTCCGAAGACGAGGCAGATGAGATGTGAGTTCAATTTGAAAGACCCTCAACAGAGAGTCGGCCAAAGAAACTGACAACATGGAATAGCTCGAAAGCCAATGGCGCCAACGTGGACGATGGCGATCTCACTCTTCTAAAACAGAAGCTTGACGCGTTCCAACTACGCAATGCAAAGCTGGAAGAGCAGTACCTGGACATGTTCCAAGACAAGCTCGGTTTGGAGACTGCAATGAATGATCTCGAAAATACTGAAGGGGCGAGAGGGTGGGGTTTCCATTGCAGACGCAGAGACGGCGATTTGCTAACAGTTGGAGCAGTTCACACCCATTCCTCGAACAACGCAAGAAACTGCACACGACGCAACACGCGCTCGACGAGCTCAAGAGTGTATATTTCAGGACTGACAGAGATCTTGCCGAAATGAAACAACGGCTGCTTGCCTTGGAATCGCAATGTACACCTCTCCAGTGTATAGGCCATGAGATGTACGCTGACGACCTCTGCAGCCAGTGAGAGAAAAGCGCAGTATTTGGACGAGGCGAACGAGTTCGAAGCACTCACGGCAAGCTATGCAACTTTGCAACAACATGCCGAGAGTCTGAAGGCCGATCTGGAGGAGAAGACGTCGCTGTTGCGACACGCCCTTCTCAACTGCAAAGCTCTGCAAATGGAGGCTGATGACGTCCGCCGAAGCAACGAGTATAAGATCATACTCGCGCAGCTCGAGGCTATCAAGGCCGATGTCGTGGATCAGGAGATCATCCCCAAAACAGCGGCAGCGTTGACAGAGAAGGTTGAAGAAGGCAGACGAATGATAAAGACTGCTACAAAGGTACCAGTGGCCCCTGATCCTAGCCCTTCCAGACGTTTTGCACACATCTTCAAGAAACGTGCAGTAACTGATTGGTCACCTCCTAGCGCGCTGAGGACCAAACCGCCCTAATCAGCGAGTTACAGCAAAAATTCGATCAGGCCGCCAAGCACTCAGCACCCGCAAACGAGGTATACTCATACAGACTCCATTTACCTCCGAGCAAGTACCAGCTGCTAACGCCCCCCCAGAACACCTCCCACCAACGCGCCTTACAAAACCTGCGCAAAGAAAACGACCTCATGACAACCGCCTGGTACACACTCACCACTCGTTTACAATCCAACTCCATTAGCTTGCAACGCCGGCCCGAGACGCCACGCACGCTGATCGGCAGGCAGAGGATGGCGGTCGGCGCCGCTGCTGTGGTGAGTCTGCTTCTCGCCCTGCTCTGGCATCTTCTTTTTCATTTGGGTTGGGACGTCCACTGATGTTCGTGCTATCTCGACAGCGGAGATAGTCGTCATGCTTTTGGCTGTGGTGAGGCTGGAGTTGGAATTTGCGCTCCTGAGGTCTGCTCTGGGCAGCGCGGGGATTGTCTTGCATTGGCAGGCGCTTGGAGTTGTGTGTTTGAGTAATTATACCCCTGCATTGAGCGAGGAGTCGATTCGTGATTGTACTATGCTTTTGAGCCAGTTTGTGGCCTTGGAGGATGGGAGGTAAAGATGTTCAGAGGAATCGTCTTTGGTAGCCAACTCCGACTGATAGTTCCGGACATGCGTGTCTACCAGCCGCGCAATCTTGCGTCTTTCGACGCATGCTCACAGGTGTGATGTTCACACTGAAACAAAAGCGTCTGTCTCGCGTGAACATGGTAGGCTTGACTTCTCGACGAAAGGCCAAGGACGACAGCACCAAGGGTATCAGCCAAGCAACATTATCTGGACGCATGACGCATCCTTTCAAGATGAACTGGCACAGTCTCTCATAGTGGACCACAACGCCTCCTCCACCTTTCCTCAAGCTGACTCTGAAAGACGGCACCTCAGACCTAGTGAGTAGTTCGTACGGTACTGACTTGGTCGTCGACCCTTCTCGTCTCAGCCTCGGCAAACGCGTACCAATCCACTCGCACAGAACTCCCTGTCAGGTCATCACCTCAGAGCGCTCGCACATGCAATAGGCGCTGTGCAGCAGTGGATCATTTGACATGTCGTACTCACTGCAACTTGCAGAAGGATCGGCTGTTTCCTAAAGCCTCGGGGCGGACGAAGAGTATGTAGGATACAATGAGCGCATAGCTAGAACAAGCACGAAGGCAACGTAGCTGTCCGACACGAAGGGCTTCAGGGGCGATGAGCAGCCCATCTCGCTTGCAGGAGAAGAGAGTTGCAGATATCAAGCATGATCCCACCCGATGAAAGAGGAGTCGAGAATAAAAGCAGAACAGGCTGGTCGCGCGTAAGACTTTGCGGGAGGCCGCAAGGGACGCGCGCAGTTGCAGCAGAATGCAAAGGACGCCCAGATTCGTATGTAGTAAAAAAGCAGGACCAGCTCGCCAGAGATGAGTCGCAAATGTCTGCAAACGCAGAGGTGGCTTTGGTCGGTCCGGAATGACCCAACGCCAGTCTCTGCCACCTGCAAGCTATGCAACGCGAGAAGTAGGAGAGATCAACCAAACTAGGTAGAGGCGAGTGGTGTCCTCTGCCCAGAGGAGAAGAAGTTACTGCTCAACGCCGCGTCCCTTCGTACGCAAAGCTGATCGGCCAAGTTAGCAGCCGCTTGCAAAGAAAATTGTGACGTATGTAGATAGCATATGTGAGAAGAGTGCAATGTTGCAAGGTGACATAGATGGCCAACTCATCCGTACGTCGGACGTCCATTACCTAGGTCGAACTGGAAGCCGAAGCCTGGAACTGGAGGCGGCACTCCGAGAGTATTTTGGGTATTCACATTAGGACGCGGCGAGTGGTTGCGCGGTTCTGGCTGGCGGAAACGCGAGCCGCCGTCGATGCCGCCGCGACCGCCACGGAAACCACCCCGTTTCCCAGGGTTGTCGAACTGATTTACGCGTCGGCTAATCGCTGTAGAGAGGGTTAATGTTAGAGGTACTAGTGTGTCGCAGGAGGTGGGAATATGGACGTACCCTTAGAAGACACGCCATGGCCGATCTCGATATCAGGCTCCTCCACAACAAGACCAGGCTCGAGCTTCTTGTCCTCTCCACAACCACCGTAGGGTGCAGAGTGCATCCACTTGATGTCGGCTTGAGTCAACGCATCGACAGGAATGACGCTGATGCCGGTGTTGTAGTCGCAGCACTCTCGTGGACCGTAGCCGACTCCCCATTTGACCTGGCGAATGATACGTGAGTGGTGTGTATATAATACTGATAGGTCGGACCTACTTGGCGTGCTTTGTTGAGCATGTCTGGATCCTTCAGACCCTCCATCCCTGCTTTTGCGGCTACGGCATCGTCTCGACAGACCATCTTCACGAAGGCGTGGCGCTTGTCACGGTTGACGATGCAGGTTTGGACTAGTCCGAACCTGCTGAGGATTTGCCTTAACTCTGCTTCGGTGCCACTGTGACAAGTCAGAAGTGTATTATAAGCTCTAGACCAATCAACACTTACTTTGCACCACCAACAAAGAGTGTTCGGCTGAGGACTGCAAACGACTGTTAACAAATGCTGAACATTGGCGAGAGGTTCTGTACATACCCCTGATACTGTTCGGAAGGAGCGACGGGTCGTAGTCAGTCCACTTCGACACGGTGCCGGGGGGAATGGCCGGACTAAACTGTCTGTTCAGAGGACTACGTTGGCGGTACTCGTTCGTGGGGCCACGGCCTGCTCCACGACCTCTCCCGTCTCGATCGGGGCTGTCGGTCTGATTGTTGCCGCCACCCGAAGGCGCCTTGTATTCTCCGTACACTGGGCTTGGGCGACGGTTCGTTGCGGGGGCATGGCGGTCGCGGCGTGAGTCTGGCGATCTACTCCGACCGCGTTGTCTTTGCTGCTCAGATTGCACACCTGAGTAGACGCCGTGGTCTGGTGGAGCAACACCGGCAGCTTGGGGCTCGCTACGACCTGGCTCTACGGGCGCTTGCGGGGCAGCAATTACTAGCTGTGGTGGGCCCAGAGCTTTGAGGACCTCTCCCCATTGATGGTAAGGGATACCTGCTTGCTGAAGCCCCTGCAGCAACTGGACTTGTTGCGCCAAAGCCTCCGGGTTGTTTCTTACCTCAGGAGGAATTAATGAG
This sequence comes from Cryomyces minteri, assembly GCA_005059845.1. Classification (NCBI taxonomy): domain Eukaryota; kingdom Fungi; phylum Ascomycota; class Dothideomycetes; genus Cryomyces; species Cryomyces minteri. The sequence continues at coordinate 3,824 of NAJN01000983.1, read as the reverse complement.
CCTAGTGCTGCTAAAGGATCAGGGCTCGCCACTACATGTGGACTATTCTGGAGCGATCCTCCCACCGTGTTGGGTAAACGGGTCGATACAGCTACGCCAGCAGGTGGCATTAACGGAGGTACATACGTCGGCACGTACGTCGGTACAGATTGCACCTGGTTCGCAGGAAGGGCTACACTGTGCTGAAACGCTCCTTGCGGAGGAGCCACGTTGTGCTGGGGTGATTGCTGCGGAGCTGTCTGGTACGACTTCTGCAACTCTGGTATGAGACCGGGGCTGTTGTGCGTTGGAACACTTGGAGTCTGAGGAGTCAAAGGATTTCTTCCTATCGTTGCAAGTGCAGCCAATATAGATGATGCACCACCCACCAGTTGGCCTGTAGACTGATCTGCTCTAAAGAGTTGTTGCTTCTCTGGTGGAGGTTGGAGATGTTGCTGAGTTTGACCTTTGGTCTGTACGAGACCAAGGGACGCGAGAAGCTCCGGCGGCGGACTACCAGCCGGAGTCTGGGAACGTACAACTACCGGAAAAGAGAGAATCAGATATGTCCTACCACAACCTAGAACAAACGATCAAGGCAGTTTACTGGTGTCTTACTCGGTGGTGGCTTGGTCAGCCCCTGCTCGAACCGTGACAGCATTTGTGTGGGGAATGTATTGCCACGTTTCCATATGTCAATGAGCTTCTTGATTTTTTCCTATCACGCAGAAACATAACGTAAGTCAATCTACCTTGCTTTGGCGGCATCGCACTCGTCCTCGCACGTGGAGGCAATCTACACGCGGACAAGGAAAGGAACTTGGCATGCAATCGCAATTTTGGCGCGTCCGTCCATGAAGACGCCTGTCTACTGTATATTACTCGATGAAGCGTACCTTTTGATCCTCAGGAGCATTTTTCATGGTGTCGTTGACCAGTATGGGCATCAGTTCCGTTATCTTTTGGACGCCAGAGGCGAAAGTACCATCAGCAGTACCACTACTGGAAAGATCCTGACCGGCATGGCGCGCTTTCTCAATCCACTGACGTATTATAGAGTCAACGACGTACAACACGCCGAGCTTGTGTGTGGAAGGAGTTCTCTTGAAGTGAGTGTAGATCTTCTGAATAACGACGGCGTCGGACTATGGTGGGAGGAGAGTTAGCCATTGCCACAAACTAGAAGGCAGACTGCGCCGAAGACGTACCTGAACACACTGAATGCAGAGAGTGGTTATAGCGGCGATCTTCCCTTTGGAAACGCCAGGAGGCTTCAGGAGCGGTAGTGACTGTAGTAGAGGATCTAGTTCTGCTACTGTCGACATGTCTACTGATGTGTTGATGCAATCCCTCAAACTAAAGAAGCGTCTTCGTTGAAGCTTATCAACCTGGTTGCAAGTTTTGAACGTGATACCTACGACCTACTGAAGGTACGTCTACAGATTCAGGCGCTTCACGTTCAAGCAGTCAACGTTGCCCAAAGCGGACTGAGGTAAACGTTGAAGGAAGCGACGACGTGGTAAGAGCCCAGAGTGAGGCTTCGTAGTATGTTCTTGAACGTACGTGCTGCGAGTGTATCACGCCTACTAGTCGCAGTGAATGGAGTAGTATAACTCAGGGGGCGAGTTACTCTTCGTTCGTGTTTCTAAGTGTTGGACTTGGTCTACGGCACGATGAAACTGGTCGTCGCAAGGTGTTCGGCTTGCGCTGATCGAAATGGAGGTTCTTGTGTTCCGCTTGCCCCTTTTGTAAGATAGAGACACTCCGGTGTAGGCGCTGGTTACAGGGAAGGGCTGTCAATTTATAGCAGACTCCGACATGGCGCGCGGATGCCGAGACATGTCGTGATGAAGCTGATGAGAGAAGCGGTTCGCGCAAGGTTCTCTGTGCTGTAGGTCCTCGGCACCGCCAAATCTCCGACCTGTTGAGCAGCGAAGCATTGACGCTTCACGCTCAGTTTCCACGGGACAACTTTTGTTTTTTGTCCATTTACTCTACGAAGTACAACCAACCCTTCCTCTACAACAAGAACCATCATTCACATAGCTATGGCATCGGCCTTGAGAATCTCGAGCTCCGCTCTACGGAGTGTTTCGGTCAACACTCCATTGAGGTCCGCCGCGTTCAATGGCATGCGCGCATACTCTTCCGGCAAGTCGCAGGTCAGTAGCTGCCAGAGCCCCGATAAGCTATATCCCAGTACTAACAACTTATCCAACAGTCCTTGAAGGAGACCTTTGCGGCCAAGCTTCCTGGCGAGATTGAAAAGATTAAAAAGCTACGAAAGTACGCCGAGCCCCGTCGACTATCTTGGTCGATGGCTGATAATGCATGCTCAACAGGGAGTATGGTTCCAAGGTTGTCGGAGAGGTCACCCTTGACCAAGTGTACGGCGGCGCTCGTGGCATTAAGTCGCTCGTCTGGGAGGTCTGGACACACAATTCAACGGCTGGCTGCGCAGAGCTCACACAGTGATATAGGGATCAGTCCTCGACTCCGAGGAGGGCATCCGATTCCGTGGAAAGACGGTCAGTACAAATAGGACGCGCCCTCACGTTGTTGCGATGCTGAATCGAGGCAGATCCCAGAATGCCAGGAGTTGCTCCCCAAGGCTCCAGGCGGGCAAGAGCCCCTACCAGAAGGTCCGCAACATCTATTTGGATCCAACGATACTAAGACTGACATGGGACAGGCCTGTTCTGGCTTCTCTTGACCGGTGAGGTCCCATCGGAGCAGCAAGTCCGCGATTTATCCGCCGAATGGGCTGCTCGATCGGATGTGCCCAGGTTCGTTGAGGAACTCATCGACCGCTGCCCCAGCGACCTTCACCCTATGGCACAATTCTCCATTGCCGTCACTGCTCTCGAGCACGAGTCCTCGTTTGCCAAGGCCTACGCCAAGGGAATGAAGAAGGCTGAGTACTGGGAGCACACCTTCGAGGACTCGATGGACTTGATTGCAAAGCTACCTACCATCGCCGCGAAGATCTACCGCAACGTGTACAAGGACGGCAAGGTCCCAGCTGTCGAGAAGGACAAGGACTTCGGATACAACTTGGCCAACCAGCTTGGGTTTGCTGAGAATAAGGACTTCGTCGAGTTGATGAGACTGTACCTGACCATCCACTCCGACCACGAGGGTGGTAACGTTAGCGCGCACACCACTCACTTGGTCGGCAGCGCTCTCAGCTCTCCTATGCTGTCGTTGGCCGCGGGGTTGAACGGTCTTGCTGGGCCCCTTCACGGCTTGGCCAACCAGGAAGTACTCAACTGGCTCACGAAGATGAAGAAGGCTGTTGGCAACGACTTGAGTGACGAGTCTATCAAAGAATACCTCTGGTCGACTCTCAAGTCTGGACAAGTTGTCCCAGGTTATGGTCACGCCGTGTTGAGAAAGACCGACCCCCGTTACACATCCCAGCGCGAGTTCGCGGAGAAGCACCTGCCAGACGACCCTATGTACCGTCTCGTATCGTCTGTTTATAAAATTGCCCCCGGCGTATTGACGGAACACGGAAAAACGAAGAACCCCTACCCCAACGTCGACGCTGTAAGTATAGCCTTGTAGTCCAAAACCCAAGAAACTATAGCTAAATTGCTCCCAGCACTCTGGCGTCCTTCTCCAATACTACGGGCTCACAGAGCAGAACTTCTACACCGTCCTGTTCGGTGTTTCGCGCGCTCTCGGTGTCTTACCTCAGTTGATCATCGACCGTGCAGTCGGTGCGCCTATCGAGAGGCCCAAATCATTCTCGACCGATGTAAGTGTTTACTGTTGGCACGATTGACGTATAGCTAACTGTTTTCTAGGCCTGGGCCAAGCTTGTCGGAGCCAAGTTGTAAGAT
>NAJN01000982.1:0-14933 GCA_005059845.1 Cryomyces minteri | reverse complement strand
TTTGCCATTATGACCTTCCATAGCATAAGGTCTGCCCTCAGCGAAGCCTGCGTTACTTGTAAGTAACGCCCTGTCAGTGAAGAAAGCTGCTTACCCTTGATTTGTGTCATCCGATACATGTTCTGGCCATTCGACCTGTCGATTCCGATGCTGACGCGACAGAAACAGCCGGAGATGGCGTCGTTGAAAGTGGGATAAAAGCAGACTTTAGCAAAGTTCGTTCTTCCCACTCTAACTCTCTCAAAGTCCTTAATGTCCGCCAGCAGTTCCTCGTGCGCAGAGGGCATCAATTTGGTCTTTCCGTCATCCCACTCAACCTCACTCTCGCCGTCGGCGTCAGCATCAGAGTGACCATCTTCCCTAGACATAGACCTTCGGTCCCTTCGCCTGTCGTCTTCGCGTCGACGCTGTTCGCCTTTTTGCTCCCTGTGCCGCTTATATGCTTCCAGCGGCTCGCTTGCCTTGACCTTCAGCCTGCTGCTTTTCCGGGAGCTGTCCTCAAGCTCGGCAGCTCCAGCTTTGCGCTTCTTCTTGTCGGCGAATCTTGCCTCGTCTCGCTCGCGCGCCTGCAGGAGACGGCGCAAATGAAGATCTTGTGTCTTCCGCTCGATTTCGGCGGCGCGTTCGGCGAGTAACTCTTCACGTTGGATCTCCGACATGGCCATAATTCTGGCTTTGTCCGCCTCGTCGGCATACTTTCCTTCCAGAGGATAGCCCACGCTCTCTTCGTCTGCATTGGCGGGCGCAGTGTCGGACTCGGACTCGGACATTGCGCCTGATCCAAGGGAGTTTGGCGATGCTGGAGCAGAGGATCTAGAACAGTACTTAGCGACCGCCATCTCGATACTACTGTTTTGCTGTACTGAAAAGGCCGCAACATTCGTGCAGACGAAATGCCCGTGTCCTGATGGAGTAATTACAAGGGTGTGGGGGGACCTACGCTTCTCCTTCCTCCTCGGATTCCTCCTTCCGGCGCTTCCTCGCTCCTCCCTTCGAGGCCTTCACCTTGGTCTTCTGAGCTACACCACGTCGTATGGGCGACCTCCCTTTCTCCTCTGCGGCGTTCGTGGGCGATGAAGCAGGTGTAACGGATCTGCTAGGCTTGGCCGTTGGCTTAGTCTCTTCTTCATCGGAAGAGCTATCGTCTCCGGCAAGGGCGAGGAGCTCTGCATCGAGTTCGTTGTCCGACATATCGGCAACTTGTGTCTGTCTTGCGTATGGTGACACTCAACGCGATGAGAGTGGTGGATGTTTCCTTTCTGAGCGAGCGCGCCAGCTTCTCCAGACGAGGACGACTTTGCTGAGACTCGATGATAGCGGAGGTGTGACTAAGGCAGCGATTGGTTTCTGGTCGAGTGAACTGTGTAAGACTGAACAGACAGAGGTACTTATACAAATAACCGGAGCAGGGTAGCTGAATAGAGGGTCAAATGGGAGTGAACAATAGGGAGTGAGCGTTGTCACGGTTTCAGATACGTTTCGGAATCGGGGAATCTGTTCGGCCATTTAACTTTCACTTTCCTACATTCGGCGCGGGTTGGAATTAGTACTGATCATCATCACTTTACATACGCTTTCTTCTGTACAAGGTATTGGGGCGTCTTGTTGCCCTTCTCGCGCTCTTCTTTTTTCCTTGCGTAACCATGTCTATGTTCTGTACCGGTAGGAGTTCTACTCATCGCTCATTGCTTGTAAAGGCTCGACGTCTAGACTTGCTTGCCCCGCGTCTTTCAAACTGTAGATGGAATTGGGGAAACGCTTCGATCACTACCTCTGCAGCTCCAAGGGAAACCGAAGCAGAGCCTGAATCGATACACCATGACGAGCATCACCAGAAGCGTCGGCGGCCCCTGACACTGAAGCAACAAAGGTTCCTTGATAGCGCAGTGTGTTCCCGCCTTATCAGATCTCCTCGCGTCTCGGAGCTAATCGACGATGCAGCTGCGCGTAAACCAAGCCGGCGAGTTAGCCGCCACTCTGATATATACGGCACAGACTCCGCCCCTTGTGCGAACACACCCTCACCTTCGCCCTCTAATGAAGCATATGTACGACCAGGAGGCAGGGCACTTCAAGACCTTCAATGAGCTGCTTGCTAAGCACCGAATCCGCCCGACAGTCATGTACCCTGTATGGAAGGTCGCAGCGACAGCACTTGGCTGGTCGACCGCCATCATGGGGCGGGAAGCGGCTATGGCATGTACTGAAGCGGTTGAGACAGAAATTGGAGAGCATTACAATGGACAAGTTCGCATCTTGTTAGAATGGATGAAGCAGATGGAAGAGACCGGGGAAGAAGTTGGGCAAGAGATAACGGAGTTGGTGAAAAACCTGCGGAGGATCAGGGATGAAGAGCTTGAACATCTAGACCATGCCGTTGAGCATGACGCAAAGGAAGCGCAGCCATATGGGCTGTTGACGAACGTCATTCGCGGTGGCTGCCGCGCAGCTATTTGGATCAGCGAGAAGGTATAAGGAAAGGGATATGAATCAACTTCGGGATACGTACGACATCACGGAATGTGATAAGTCACCCACCACAACGACCAATATCGACCTAAAGATGGACGTGCCAATCACGGTGTGAAGCACCTAAAGTGACGGAAATTGACTATACTGTATGTGAAAATTTTCTTTGATATGTAGGACACAGCTGCCGAAACCTGCCCGATCAGCCAACTATGCGTTGCATCTGTCGAGGAGAAGAGATGCCAATTTTCCGTTCTTGAAGCCGTCTTCCAAAGTTGCATCTGAATCAAGACCACTCTCCCTGATCATCGTCGCTGCATTGAACTCACCCTTTACCTGCCAGTGTCTTATTTATTGACCGGCTTGACTTTCAAAGTGAAGCTCTTCCATGCCACTGTCTTCTCTGTATAGTCTTGCGCCTTTTCTCGCACATGTCCTGACCGTTGCAAAAATTGCACCTAATAAGTCGTGGCTATAGGACTGCAGGCAGACTTGACACTCTCTACTTCCAGCATCGTGTCCGTGTCTCTGGGTTATAAATTAGTTCACTCCATGGCGTCTAGCCGGACTGACGAGGCTGAACAAGTCAAAAGTTGCATAGAGCTCTCCATGTCCAACGATGTCGATAGTGATTGACCGTTCTGACTGTTGTATCGAAAAAGGACCTAAACACTAAGCTGTAATCAAGAGGAGTACGACTGGCAAGCTGTACGAGCGCCTTAGCGTCGCTCAGAGATGCCATGGCGCCCGACAAAGAGCGGAGGACAAGCGAACTTGGATTCTCTAGTTGCTCAGCTTCTACATGCCCTTCCGAAGCTTCGCCTCGTGAAGTCAGTGTCGGGTGCAAGGAGGGAGCTGGCTAGCTTTTGAGGTGGAAGATCATGATCACTGAGGTCGTAGACGGCAGAGCGTCAGTGGACATGGAAATAGGGCATAAGCCATGGGAGTACTTGACGTTGAGGCTGAGTATTCGCACAAGAGCTTTCTGTTGTTTTCGTGAGCCTTTCAGTTTGAAGTGCTTTCCAGAGTTTTCGCACCTCTCCTATTGCTCCCCTTGCTCTCTTCGCCGCCGGATGAGCGGAAAAGAAGAAGAACAACGTCTCCCCTTCTCTATGACCAGGAAAGACTGCATGAGTGTGCATTGACTCCAAATTCTATTGTTCAAGGTGATTGGCCTGAAAGTCAAGCAGCTTCACTTCAGTTGGGACTTCACTTCAATTCGGACTTCACTCCAGTTCCCAGCCCCTGAACCTCTCGCAGGACCAAAGTTTTGACCAAGGCATCAATTCTTCTTGCTCCTTCGACGTGTTCAAAAACCACTGTCTTACGGCATCCTGGGAGCTGTACGCCTTTTGTCTGTTTGATAGTTGTTTTGTGCTATTCAAGCCATTGTTGTTGATATCGACGTCGCAGGTCGTTGCCGCGACAATAACTGAACAAACATCTTTTGTTGCGACCCACTTCGAATCTGAAACTCAACCCCTTCATTTCGACGCGTTTATGTTGAGCTCCTCCAACGCTCTTCACACAACGCTTCCTTCCACAACCAACTTTGTGAGATTCGTTGTCTCATCTTTCATTCGTATCGAACATACCAGAATCCATCTCCTTTCAGGAGAAGCACACCACCATCGCACAAGCGTCGATCTTAGTGTCTAGAGTTACCCCTGATCTTTCACTGTACGAGCTCAAGACACCACTACTTCATCGCTCATCGGAGCAATCCCCAGCAATGGGGAAGGCCAAGTTGACGGCGAAGGCCTCAACGAAGACCAACACGACAGCGAAGGTCGCGACAAACGCGAGGGTGACCAAGCCTCAGCCACAGCCCTTCACAGCGGTTGAGGATCAAAAGATCATCGACCTAAAGGAGGAACAACACCTCGGTTGGAAAGAAATTGCCAGACAGCTTCCCGGAAGAGCTCACGGGACCATCCAAGTACGTTACTGTCGTACGCTGAGCCGAAGACCCGACGGTCCCAATGCAGGCGTGACCACAAGACCTCGTGCGCCCAAGGGAGCCCCTTCTGCCATCCCTGACGCGAAAGACAACAAGCTCGACGCAGGTCAGGAATCAGATGACAATGACGTCGTGGCTGGCCACAACATCGTGGCCGACAACAATGTCGCGACCGACAACCCGACCGTGGCAGCACAGAGACCACCAAGCAACAGAGTGAGGAGGCCTATCAGCAAGGCAGTGAACTACACCGAGGTAGCTGAGGACGCCAACGAGTCAGACATCTCAGATTCTGGCAAGGCAGTTAAGGGCTCTGCGCCCACCAGAGTTGTGAAGCAGGTGAAGGGCAAGGCGTTATCCAAAGTAACTATCACCGCTGGACAGTTTCAAAATGCGCAAAAGCTAATGCGAGACAGCCCAAGGCAGTCATCTCTGCTGAGCTGGCAGAGAACGCGAGCAAGTCAGAGGTTGCGGATGAGGGCAAAACAGTCAATAACACGGAGACCACTAGAGATGTCAAGGAGTTGAAGGGGAATGCAACTTCCAAGGTAATGTCCACCATCATTCAACTTCACACCAGACAAAGGCTAATGCGAGACGTAGTCCAAGGTAGTCAAATCTTCTGAGACAATAGAAACCGCGGGCAAGGAGGTCGCGGGTGGAGGCGATGCAGCCAACAACACTGAGCCCAACAACGGTGTCAAGGAGCTGAAACTCAAGTCTCTCAAGGTAACTGTCACCACTAGTCAACTTCACGTCCAGCAAACGCTGAAAAGCGAGACTCAGGGCAAGCGTACCTACGCCGCCGAGGAATCTCCAAGTCCGCCACCAAGGCTGAAGCTTTGCCTCAAACGCAAAGGCCCTGAGGAAGACCCCACGGGCAGAAAGAAGCGCAAAGTCGCCCCATCCACCGAAGACATTGGCGCCGCAAAAGACCGGACTTCGATGCGCAATCTTCAGGCGGTCAAATCCACTGCAAAGGCGGTACAGAAGCCTGTCACGAAGGGAACCCGACAGTCGACCAGACTAATGGTTAAAGCCACTGACGATCCACAAGCTTCCCACACAGTCTCCGCTCTTCAAGGTCCTCCGGAGCAGCAGTCGTCTCGTACTTCAGCCACGAGTGAGTGTCATGACTCAGGAGGTTCCGGAAGTATCTGCTTCATCTGCAGTCACTCTTGCAGCAGACACTATTCCTGGCAAAGCACTAGTTGACCTTGGAGCTGATAGTGATGCTGAAGAAGCTATCACGAAGCCAACTATCACGAAGCCAATCTTGAAGAGGGCTCGTCAACCTGCCACGGTCGACCCTGTCTCTGAAGATGACCTTGGACAACCGCTCACAAAGAAAGCCCGCCATACGCTCATGAACACTCCAAACGTCGAAATAGCCGCCAAGTACATGTACAGGAAGACCGTGAATGACATTTCTTGGCTTGAAGCCAATCCTATCACGACCGAGCAATACCGCGCCGACCTGAAGGCGATGGGCATCCCTGTTGCCGATGAGCCGAAGCGAGATCCATCCAAGAGAGTCCCGAAGCAGACAGCTCGTGCCAAGGAGGCTGAAAGGGATTCTCTGGTCAAGACGATGGACAAAGTTATTCAGTCCCTTCCGACCATCAATCAGTCTCTGCCGACCAACACTCAGTCCCTTCCGACCAAAGTTCAGTCTCAGGACACGAAGACTGAGACCACAGCACCGGTCGCACCACGAAAGATCGTGACACTCAAGATCTCCGGTCGCGTTCCGGCAAAGGTTCACTTCGAAGACGAGGCAATCGACGGATCAGCCAGCGGATCGACGAACGCTCTTTTCCCAGACGTAACAAAGGACGTCCGAGCTCTTGTCGATGCGAATGGTCAGTTCCCAGAGAGCTCACTCCGCAGCTCGGCGAATGTCCGGTTCGAAGACAAGGCACGTGACTCCGCAGCAAAGAGCTTGGTTCACGCGCCGCCGAAGGCTCAGGCTCCGCGCAACCTTCCCAAGCCCAAGCGTGGCAAGAAGGCCACTCAGGTACCCATCAAGAAGGTGTCATCTGGTAAGTGCCGCTTTGTACACCAAGCTCTCCATCCTCCAAGCAGTCTTGACTTTCAGTGCAAAACCCACACATGACAAGTCTCCTGCTCTTGTCAATGTCCTGTGCTAACTTACGTTCTCTGCAGACAACTGGGAGGTCTGCGGTGCTCTTCCACTCGATTTGGATAACAAGGACCCCATGCGGGCTCATTATGTCAATCCCCCGGACAACCGCATCGTCCTGTACAACAGCGTGTCCGATAGCTACATGAGCAAGTGGTGCGAGGGCGCGGTGAACGGATGGCCACCTGTCGTCGAGGAGAAAGGTAAACAATGCTTCGACCCTGAATCCCTGTGGTCCGTACTGACACGCTTACACAGTGACAAAATTAGCCACCAAGGGCAAAGGTTCACGCAAGTCGAAAGCCACTGGCTCAAAGAAGCTCACTTCTGCCGACTGCCAGAACGCACTTGCACCCGAGACAGGCCTCGTGTCCTCTTCCACTCAAGACACCTCCGCCGCCAACGGCACCTCTGCAGGCCCGACCACTGTTGCCTCTGCAGCCTCAGGTTCTGTCACCTCTGCAGCTCCGACTGCCGTCACTTCTGGCGCCTCGACCGCTATGACCTCTGAAGCTGCGACTGCTGCCAACTCTGAGACTCCAGCTACTTCTTCTGCTGCACCTATCGTCGCTCTTCCAGTCACTCCAGAGCACCCAATCGAGATCGAATCTGACAATGACTCCAACTCGACTCTCTCCGAGCTTGACACGGAACTCCTTGACGCGCAGCTGCCTCACGGCGCTGACATGTTCAAGAGCCTCCCATAGGCGATTGGAGAGAACCACGACTTGGATCGGAGAGATTGGAGATCATCTTGCGTACGACCGAACAAAAGTTATTGGGCATTGAGCCACCTGCGCGCTTTGGGCGATTTCGACTTTTTTCCTATTCCAAGCAAGAGGTGCAGGAGGGCCTCGGGAGCGATCTGAGAGGAGTGTGCGTCTATGGTTGACTTTGATTCAACATGGACAACCGCTCTTCTGGACAGCCCCAGGGCTTCTCTAGCTGCCTGCTCTGGACAGTCTGCTTGTTCTCTTATTGTCAACATACTTATCTGGCATATTTAGCAGCAGAGAGGCTTGGGGGCGATCCGAAGGGAGTGAGTGAACTTGGCCGACTTTGTGTCGGCAGGAACACTCGCTTTTCTGGAGAGCTTCTGGGCGCTCTCGTAAGCACTGCCATCGGAGGGACATCTTGTCCTCTCCAACGTCTCACATTTGTTTTCTTTGGGGTGCAGAGGAGCCCTGGAGCGATCTGAGAGGAGAGAGATGACCTTGGCCGACTTTGTCTCGGCAAGGACACTCACTTCTCTAGAAGACTCCAAGGACTGCCTCGTTGATCCGCTCTAGAGATTCTCTTGTGTCTCTTCCTGTCCGTCTTGTTCTGTGCTGCTTTCTTGCATTTGGTGCGCGTTCTTGCATTTGGTGAGCGTTCTTGCATTTGGTGATCGTTCTTGCATTTGGTCGGCTTCTTGTTTTTGCTTCCATAGTTTCGATAATAAAAAATGGACTGCCGGTCAGCCAAACTCTGGTGTCTACATGCTAAGGTGACTCAGTCAAAACGCCAAGAAAGAAGCAAAGACCCGCCGTCGTCGCCGTCGCTGCGAAGACTATCAAATCCCTTTTACTCACTGCCAGCGGCACAGCAGAAGGTCATCTACATGGCCACGGCCGACGTCACTACCACAGTCTACGAAGAGTTCGTTCCTCACAACATTGCCAGGAACATCATATATCTATGACTCTTCGACTCTGCGACTCCGCGACTCCGCCCCCAGCAGTGCCGTCTACATACATTGCCAACCTCCAAGAGCACTCGCCGTTGGGACCTGCAGCTTCCAATCGCCGCCACAGGTCGAAGAGCCTGCCGCGAGGCTGTGACGAGCCAACCCAGAGGGAACATCCAGAGGGAGTGCCGATAGCGGAGCGAGGCCGCTTTCGCGCCTGGCCGACATCACAGTACAGCGCGGCCCTGGAGGCAGAGCTCAAAGCGTCTCAGACGCCAGCGACGCATCCAGGCTGACAGAACCGCTCGGCAACGAGATCCGCGGGAAGCGAACCCAGGCGGAGCTCGACCGGTGTGGTCTGCACCTCTCTGACCCCATCATCCAAGCCATGCTCCCGTCGCTGGCGAGATCCCAAGCCTCGGGGGCCAGGGCAGCGTTGTCCCAGAGCTAGGCCAAGTCCATCGGCCGATCTCTCCCCCACAGCCAGAGACAGACAAGAGTTGGCGGAGGGCAAAGCTGGCGGGAAGGGGAGAGGCGTTAGCATAGCCACACATCTCACGCGTACTGCGGACACGAAGTTCCGTCAAACGGCGACAGGAGCAAGCACTGGCGATGACACTTTGAGAGGAGCGGGACGAAAAGACGGGCGGCACGGCGTTCGGCTACTGGTGCCTTCTCGTCGCTGTGGACGGTTGTTTGCTCTCTTGTCTTCCTTGTCCCTGCTCCGCGTTCATTTCGAATGCTATGACCTTGCTGACTGGCAGCCGTGCACCCGTTCAGCCAGTCGATTCCGGCGCAGCTAGCTGACAAGACAACAAGACAATTGGGCGGGTCCCACAGACACTCCCACGACAACGCAACCACGTACCAGAATCCTCCGCCTCTGAGGGAACAAGACGCTTGAAGCGCGACCATGGACAATTCGTGACTAACAAGGGAAGGCTCAACAGCGCTTTGCAGGTTCTATCACACGTTGATGCGTGTGAAAGAGCTTGGGAGCCGTGAGTGACTCTTGGAAGTAGAAGTGAGAATGTTGCTACGACGGTGCTGGTATAATCTAAGTGGTGACCAGAGGTGGTAGTGGAGGTATTGCGAGGAGAGAGCTCGCTTGTTTTTTAGCCAGTGGTTGTGTTGCCACAGATGAGTTTACGGATGCAAAGAGACGGCCGTCTCCTCACCGGCCATGCTCTGCCAAACTTCTGTGCAAAGAACCAAGAGGAAGGTGTACATGGCACGATCTACGCTCCAATCTCTTCCTCTGAACACCGCGCTGCCAAGGTTTCGTTCCAATCGCTCTCCATGTACGCGGCCAAGCCGCCAGCGCCTCAAAGGTCCTTGAACTTCGCCACGCTATAAACGTGCTTGTCCGTCGTCTCCAGCACCTCGACCATCATGCCCACCTCGACCTCGCCCTCGTTCTTCGGCACGCACAGCATGCCAAAGCACGGCTTGTACTTCGCCACGCCGCCGTCGTCCACCCGGCGGTACTTCATCAGCGTATCCCACGGCTCCTTGGCGTGCTTGACCGCTGTGTCCGGGTTCACGTTTGGGACCTGGCAGCGCGCGCAGCGCGCCACGACGTCGAGGTCGAGCGGGCCGGTGCCGCGGAGCCATTGCAGCGCCGCAAGGGGAGGGAGAGCTCTTGGTAGAAGTCCGGGTTACTCGAGCCCGTGCTGGAGGGCTTGGCGATGCGGACCCGCTTCCAGCCGTCCTCTTCCCAGGGCGTGCCGCCGCGGATGACGATGTTGGGCCGGAAGCGCTCGATGGTGAGCGCGTCTTCGCCCTTCGATTTCAGCCGGCCGTTCAGCTCGTCGATCGAGGCTTGCGATGCGACTTGCAGCGACATGACGTCGGCGAAGTGGTGGTTTTGCGTGCGGCCGAGCAGCTCCGGCGCCCCGTTCACGGCCAAGAGACGTGGTGTGGGACCTTTGTAGACGAGGGAGACAGGGCGTCCGAAGAAGGACGTGAAGATTGAGTTTACGTCTGCGCCGTACTCGTACCCGTCTGTCTCCGCTCCCCAAATCGTGCCCTTCGCGTACTTGGTGTTTTGCTCCAGCCATTCCTTGCTCGGGTATGCGGGTATCGTGACCCGGTCTTTCTTGCCTTGGATCGAGATGCTCAGTTCCGTTCCGGCGGCGTTCAAAGCAGTGTCGATGAGCGTCATCTCGGAGATCTCGCGGATGGTGAGGAAGTTGCGCGTCGTGGCGTCAATGAACATCCATTTCCTATCGAGGTCGAGGCCCGTCTTGTGCAGTGTGGTCTTGTGGACTTCGAAGCCCTGGCAACTCTTTATGGGGTAGATGCGGAGGGAGATGATCTCGCTCGGGGGCGGCAGCGGGATCCTCGACCCTGAATTCGGTTTTGAGTTCATCTGGTAGACAAAGTAGGCTGTGGTAGAGATGATGAAAAGAGCGGCATAGAGTATGGGCGTTGCCCATGGAGTGTCCATGATGGCCTTGGGCTCTTGCGAGGAGCTGATGAGATGATGCTTGCCTGGAAAGGAATTGGAGGTATGACGCCGTGGTCGCTATGTACGACTGACGGAAAGAACGAGTACAAGACAAGATAGACGAGAGGATAGTAGTAGTAAACGATGCGTATGTCTGTACAATTACCCGACGCAGTAGCCCCTCGCGCGTACGAGTACAGGCACTAAGCTGTCAGTGTTGCAGCAAGCCCGCCTCCGGACCTCGTCTAGTGCAGTTGGCGAAGATGCTCCAAAGATCGCCGTTATTCATCAAGGCAGGTGTCTCCTGTGCAGTTATGCAGCATCCTGATGCGATTGTTATTGCGAAATAGATGGAGGTCCATTGAGGCAGGTTGGCCGAGATAACACAAGTCGTTGTACGGTCAGTGAAAAAACCGTGTGTCTCAACAGTCGTAAGAATATACGGTATCCGTGACGTGTGCCGGAGTGTCGAGAGAGAGCAGGACTGGCTTCTCAATCGAACAGTCTCGAGCCCAGAGAACCAGGTTGCTCTTCTATATAGCAAAAGGAAAGAAAAGTCGGCTTTATAGAAAGCTCAAGATGCCAGACAAAGACGCCGGAACGCCTCGAGTCTTCCTCGTGAGGCACGGTACATCGTTTTTACGAAGACTGCAACGTCGCATCGTTGACAGATAAATCAGGGGAGACAGAGTGGTCGCAAAACGGCCGCTACACCGGCAAAACCGACCTGCCCCTGACCTCCAAAGGCGTGCAGCAAGTCCTCAGCACGAGCAAAATCGTCATCGGCCCCCAAAAACTCATCGACCCGGCGAGTCTAGCGCACGTGTACATAAGTCCACGGACCAGAGCCCAGCGGACGTTCGACTTGCTCTTGGGAGATGCTGGGAAGAAGGAGCTAGTTGACGCCGGCAAGGTCAGCACGACTGAGGAGCTGGCCGAGTGGGACTATGGGTGAGCGAGTCTTGTTATTTGGGGCAGAGGAAGGTGCTGACGGAGAGAGAGAGCGTACGAGGGCCTTTTGACGCACCAGATCCGGGAGAGGCGGAAAGAGAAAGGGCTAGATGGGAAGAGGGCGTGGGATATATGGACCGATGGGTGCGAAGACGGCGAGTACGTACCATATACCAAACGACATCTGACCGCATCCCTCCCCTACGTTCTCCTGCATACGACGGAATATGTACTGATCCACCACACGTAGATCCGCCGACGAAGTCTCCGCGCGCCTGGACACCCTAATCGCCAAGATCCACGCACTCCAGACGCCCAACATGCACGGCGAAGCACCCTCCGACGTGCTGCTGGTGGCCCACGGCCATCTGCTACGCGCGTTTGCAAAGCGCTGGCTCACGTATCCGCTGAGCTTTCCGCTGTCGATGATGATCGAGCCGGGTGGAGTGGGCATCCTTAGCTACCAGCATCGGAACGTGGAGGAGCCGGCGCTCTTGCTGGGTGTAGGGTTCCCGCTCGAGGAGTAAGCAGGCAGTGTCAAACGGGGTATGCTGTTGGATCCTTGCATGGTTTAGAGGGAAGACTGTGGCTTATAGATCTCTGTGGGCAGATGGAACAAAACATGCGAAAGAGTTCAGTCAACTCTTGAGATGCTTGACTTCGAGGACGTGCGCAAGTGTTGGCATTTCATCTGTACTGTGATACCTCCATCCCCCTTCTGTCAAGTGCTAGGGATGGCAGCAGTATGGACCTCATTCACAAGCATATCTGAGGTTCAGGAGCACTTGCTCCACGGAAGTGAGGCAAACATCGAGAACCATCTCATCATCGGAAAGTCATCCGTCAACACAGGCGGCGAGGGTTGGTGTTATCCTAAGGCCACCGAGATACAAATTCGAGGTCGTGTATTGCCAAAGCAGCAACCTGGGAGAAACTGAACCCAATTCGACCGCTGTGTGTACACCCCACACCAACCCTTACCGTACAACGATGCCCAGAACCAAGCCGCCAAAAGAGAACAACCAGGCGTTCTCTCAGACACCACGGAACTGCAACAGCCGTCAGTACCCGTTCGCGAGGCGAAGATAAGGGGAGAATCCAAACTCACCACCCTAACAATCAAGAACCACACCGCGCCCACAAACCTAAACGCGCTTAACCCCGCCACAATCCACAGCACCACAGACATGTATATCGTGCTGCGCTGCGTAGTCC
Source organism: Cryomyces minteri (assembly GCA_005059845.1). NCBI lineage: Eukaryota > Fungi > Ascomycota > Dothideomycetes > Cryomyces > Cryomyces minteri. The sequence continues at coordinate 2,080 of NAJN01000982.1, read as the reverse complement.
CATTATCCGGCGTGACGACCTCGACCCCACCCGCGTTAAGCACGACAGCACTCAGCGCCAGATTGCAGAACATCCAGACGAGCACGACGGCGCTCCTAAAGCCCTTGTAATAGTCTTCCTGCTTCTCGGCCGGGGTGTGCACCTTCTTTGGCGGCGCGTACTTGGTGGCAAAGGCGCGCAGCTCCGTCTCGTATTGCGTGTTGAGGTCGTGGTCGTCGGTGGGGATGTTGACATCGACTTTGCCGCCGGGCTTGGTCGTCGCGGTGGGAAGCTTCTCCGGCTTGTCGTCGCCTTTCGTGCCCCAAGTGATGTCGTGCGTGTTGCAGAAGGCGTAGACGTTGAGGATGTTGATATAGGTTGGCGTGAGGAGCAGGTATTGAAAGAACTGGAAGCAGTGTTAGTGTGGGAGCCGAGAGCAGCAAGTTGTCTTTCTCTTACCGAGGTGAACATGTGCCATAGATCGAGGAACAGGAACGACACAATAAAGTATAGAACGTATGTTGACAGCATGGAGACGATGAGGGTGAAAAAGAGCGTGTTCGTAAACAACAGCTTGATCGTGAATGCGCCTAGTTTGAGTTGATCTTGCACCGATCTGACCGTTATGAAGATGGACGCGAACATCAGATATCTGCAGAGGGTTAGTGTTGTTCGAGTGTTACTCGACTAATGTGCGAGCAGTTCTTACGCCATGATCACCACCCAAAATTAAACCATCGTCATGTAGAACTTGTTGGAACCCTGCGGTCGATTTCCGAGCGCCAAGACGAAGCAAGTGACGAGAGTTGCGAGGTAGAGCCATTCGAAGACCGCAGCCAGAATAGCGCCAGCTGTCCCAAGCAATGTCGGGCCGCCAAGGGATGTTGTCAAGATACGGAATACGAGGAAAAAGTTGCCCTAGAGTAGCAAACAGTCAGTCGACAGACCTGTTTCAACGACCCATTCTGGGAAGAACGCTTACGATTGCAAACCAAGCAAAGATCATACTGATAGTCTGGTAGAAGAATTCCACTAGAAACATCATCTTCCTAATGAATGAGTGATCGCTCCTGAAAATCTGCATCGAATGTGCCAGCGCGTAAACAGCAGCAAAGAAACTGCCATTTAGCCACCTTCGTCGCTGCATGATGAAGTCTGCCATCTCTGTGGGCACATCGGTCTCACCAGTGGCAGACTTGACGTACTGCAGGATCCAGTGACAGTTCTTTTTCGACACAAGTTCGAAGCAGAGGATACGATCCTCAGCAAGGTACATATTGGCCGTGAAGATACCTGCATTCGCGCCATGCATCTTCTCACCAGCGAAGTACTTCTCCAAGGGTCCGTTGCCGGCCTTGTCATTCTGTAGGGCCACGAAGCGGTACGCCGAGAAAGCACCCGGAAGCACGGAGATGAAGCCGAAGGCTGACTCGAGCGGTTTGTCCAGAATATTGCTCATCTTGTACTCGAAATTCTGCGTGGCCACCAGGGGGTTGAGCAGCTTCTTGCCGTGAACAAGCATGGCCTTGATCTCGCCACAAGCTCCCGCGCACATGGGCTCGAGGTCGAAGGCCTTCCAGAGCTGGTAGATGGAGTCCCTCCCAGGCTTTGTCCCGGCATCGATCAGCACGCAGATGTTCGGATCTAGGACACTACCGAAAGCTTGAAAGAACCACCTGTGCGAGTTGATCTTTTTCTGGTTCTTCTCCTTCAGACAGAAGAGCATCTGGACCGGCGTATTTCCTTTCTTCACTTGAACAACGCCTTTCTTGATTTCAAGGGCCATCTGCGTCGTGTATTCATAGATGTGTGCCGTCACGTCTTTCCCATTGACTTGCTGCTTCGCAATACCATCTTGATACACGCCCATACCAGCCAGCACAGCTCTTGTCCTGGGATTGATCTTCGCACGTCCGTCGCTGACAACGCAAACAACAATCTTTTTCCACGCCTCCTTTCCCCACGTCTTGCTACTCGTCCGTCCGTTCATGTGTTCGATGTTTTTGATCACTCCCATCATCGTACGAGCGAACAGCTCATCCTCCTCATTATACATTGTGACTACGATGAACAATTCCGTGTGCCTGGGCTTCGCAAATAA